>QXEO01000045.1:0-267450 GCA_007115705.1 Dactylis glomerata | reverse complement strand
CTAGGCTTTTGCATGTCATGATTGATGTCTTTTTGATAGTATGCTTAGTGGTTTTGCTGTAGCATGACTTGTCTCAAATTACTGAGATTGCTTAATGAGCCTTTGAAAAAAATCATGCGTTATTTTTATCGTTTGGAAGCATTATTTTGGTTTTCTCCTTGATGCTTTATTTGGGTTGACTTGGCGCATGCTCACACATGTTAGACTCATACAAAGTCACCAATAGCCTCTATGATCATTTATTTTTTGACTTTTGATGCCATCTTATGCTTCTTTTAATGTTGCTTTGTCGCTTTGCATGATTATGGCCGTTATTGCTCTCTTAGTTGGTCGCTCCCAGTCTTTTGCCAGCCTTAATTTTGTACTGAGTATGAGCTCTACTCGTGCATCCAACTCCTAAAAACCAAGTTTACCATTGTGTCCACCATACATACCTATTAGCAATTTGCTATTCCAAAGTACATTTGACTTGCTTTTATCTACTCTTCAAATTAAACTCTTACCAGTGTTATGCGAAAATTGGTTAGTAAAGCTCTCACGAACCGGATGGCACACTTTACTTTTCTCACTTTAAAATTTTGACATTGTGGTCTCTTATGTTGAGTTGTTATGCTTGCAAGTTGTAAGTTGAGAATTAGCCCAGCCATGCCGTCATGGGGCAAGCTTTCAACATTGCACTTCTTATTTGAGTTGATATCGTGATATTTTGTTTATGGATACTCGCGGTGTGAAATGAATTGGGAATCTTGCGGGATCATGGAGTTTGTATATGTGTTAGAGAAACGCCTGGGCCGCCAATCTAAGCCATGCATAATTCATCATGGAAATTTGCAGCATGCCCATAGTGGACATTCGACGACGCATCCCAAAATAAAAAGCTATACAAATGGTAAATAAAAGAGATGTCGAGGTGTTCATTGTCTGCTTGTCCTATCATTTTGATGTGGGCTTGTTCCATGTCATCAGGCACGGAGGTACCCCGTTGGCGGTTCTCGATGATACGTGTATACTTATAATGACAAGAGCTTGCTTGGGACTCTAAGTAAAGTAGCGTGAGGTTTGGGTACTCGTATTCACGGGACACGAGGTTTTCAACTGATGATTTGTCAAGCATATGCAGCATAAGTGTTCTCGCATTAACTTTAACCATTCAAGATGCTTATGATGGGGGCAATGAGTGCTCAAAGCCGGTAAGTACCATAATTTTTGAAGGTTTATAAAACTTGCAATCACTGCTTCCCTCCGCGAAGGGCCTTTCTTTTACTTTTATGTTGAGTCACCACCTTCTATCTTTATGCACCATTAAGAGAGCATAGTTATCATTCTTAGTATAATGTGCATTGTCCCAAAGTTTTCATTGATTGATTCATATTGTTGGTTTCACTTGTTCTTAAATTATTTGTATCTAGTCGCCCTCTTAAACTTGAAGGTGTCCTATGCATTTATGTTTTGCTCTCCATGGACAAGCGGAAAACTATTTGTATGTTTTTTTTCTTATGATTTGAACACACGTTTGACTTTCATTGTTTCATTTTCATGATCTTTTGTTTGTGTTCATTTTCATGTTATAACATGGTTGCTAAGTTTCTTCTATCAAGATTATATCTTTCATGCCCATGTTTTAAGTTCTTTTGATCCCAACGCACAACGCTTACATATTTGATCAAGATTGTGTAGGTGCATGTCACCTCAAAAATTATTTCTTTTGTTATCACTTACCTACTCGAGGACGAGCAGGAGTTAAGCTTGGGAATGCTGATACGTCTCAAACGTATCTATAATTTTTGATGCTCTATGCATGTTTTTACACCATTTGATTAGTGTTTTGTTACACTTCGTGGCACTTTTATGCATTTTCCGGAACTAACCTATTAACAAGTCGCCACAGTGCCAGTTCCCTGTTTTCTACTGTTTTTGTGTTTCAGAAAAGTTACACAGGAAATATTCTCGGAATTGGACAAAACCAAAGGCAGTTGCCCAGAATTTCACCGAAGCTTCCAGAGAACCGAAGAGGAGACGGAGTGGGGCCACGAGGGCCCCACACAACAGGGCGGCGCGGCCAGGGGCTGGGCCGCGCCCCCTATGTGTGAGGTCGCCTCGGTCCACTCCTGACGATGCCCCTTCGCCTATAAAGACCCCCCGACGGGAAAAACCTAAATAACCCGATCACTTTTCCAGAACACATCGCGATCCGTCGCCGCCATCGACCCGAAGATCGGGAGGGTCCAGAAGCTCTTCCCGGCACCCTGCCGGAGAGGGGAATCGCCACCGGAGGTCTTCTTCATCGCCATGCTTGCCTCCAGAGCAATGAGTGAGTAGTCGACCTTGGACTATGGGTCCATAGCAGTAGCTAGATGGTTGTCTTCTCCACCATGTGCTTCATGTTTAGATCTCATGAGCTGCCTTACATGATTGAGATCACCGTGATGTAATTCTACATGTTGTGTTTGTTGGGATCCGATGAATATTAGTGTTATGATTGAGTTGAAGTACTGAATTTTGTCTTATGTTATCTCTATGTTGTTTATGATCTTGCATGCTCTCCGTTGTTAGTAGCTATGTTGGCCAAGTAGTTGCTAGTGACTCCAAGAGGGGGTATTTATGCTCGATAGTGGGTTCATGCCTCTATTTAATCTGGAGGGGTGACAGAAACCTCTAAGGTTGTAGATGTGCTGTTACTACTAGGGGGAAAACAACATTCATATGCTCGAGGGCATATGCTTTGTTTACATTACACACTTTGCTTAATGCAATTATCTGTTGTTCGCAACTTAATACTTGTGGAGTTCTCGGATTGATTCGCCACAAGTGGATTATTAGTCATAGATGCAGTTGGATGGCGGTCTATGTATCTTGTTGTAATGCCCAGAGTAAATCTCATAGTGATCCTATCATCATATGCACGTTGTCTTTATTCTATCAATTGCCCAACTGTAATTTGTTTACCCAGCATGTATTATTTTATCTTATGGAGAGACACCACTAGTGAACTGTGGACCCCGGTCCTATTTCCTTTATATTGCTATCACCTGTTTACTTTACTCGCACTGTTTACTTTACTCGCATACTATTATCACTTTCCACTCGATATGCTCATACCCTTTGTTTCAAGCAAACCGGTGAGATTGACAACCTCATCGTAAGTTGGGAACAAAGTATTTAGTTGTGTGTGTGCAGGTTCCACATTGCTACTGGTTGAAGACGCGCTAACAAGTTATCGTTAACGGCGCCCTTGTTAGAGCATCACGCAGCTAGTGGGCATCACCTTCAGTCGTTTGTCTCTCTCCTACTGGATTGATAACCTTGGTTTCATAACTGAGGGGAAACTTGCTGCTATATTCATCAAAACCTTCTCTTGGGGTTTTCCAACTGGCCGGTCATTTTTACTCCATCATCACATTAACTCGGCCCCATCAGTGTACTTTGCATTTTTATCAATCTTTTCTGGTTCCTCTTCAACTTCTTCGGAAGCATCACCTGGTTCAGTTTCAGCATCAGAAATAGAAACACTATTAGGATCTTTACCTGCTTCAGAGGATTCTACAACTGTTTTATGCTTCTTCTTCTTCTTCTTGGAAGGAATATTATCTCTTGAAGTTCGTTGAGAATCTTGCTCGATCCTCTTAGGATGTCCTTCAGGATATAAGGGGTCTTGAGTGGTAGCACCTCCTCTTGTGCGTATTTCACACGCTTGTTTTTCTCTTGCAGCATTAACTAGCAAGTCTTTTTGCACCTTGGTAAGCTGATCAATTTGGGTCTGAACCATTTGAAAATGTTTAACAAGTATCTTCACATCATTGGAGGTTCTCTCCACAATATCCTGCAACTTGTTAATAGCTCTGCAATTTTCCAACAAATGATTCTGCACCATTTTATTAAAATTATCTTGCTTAACAACAAAATTATCAAACTCATCTAAGCATTGATCAGGAGGTTTAGAGTAAGGAATATCTCTATCATCAAAGCGTTGGAGAGAGTGTACCTCAATAGTAGATGAGTGAGGGATTGGCTTACATAATTCTTCTATAGGAGGTAAATTCTTCACATCTTCGGATTTAATACCTTTCTCCTTAAGAGATTTCTTGGCTTCCCTCATAACTTCATCATTTAATTCAATCATTCCTCTCTTCTTCGGTGTTGGCTCTGGAGTTGGCGCTGGTGTTGATGTTGGTGTTGACTCCGCCATAGTCCAATCATCATGATTTCGGCTTATTTTAACCATTAGTTCTTCAGCTTCAGCCGGAGTTCTTTCCCTAAAAACACAACCAGCACAACTATCCAGATATGTCTTAGATTCATCAGTTAGTCCATTATAAAATATATCAAGGAGTTCATTTTTAGGCAATGGCTCCTTAGGCAATGCTCTAATTAAAGAATAAAACCTTGCCCAAGATTCATGCAATATCTCTCCTTTTCCCTGTTCAAAATCAAAGATTTTCTGCACAGCAGCATGTTGAGCACTAGCAGGAAAATATTTCTAAAAGAAAGCATTAACCAAAGCAATAGGACTATTAAGAGATCTAGGAGACAAATTATTAAACCAAGTCTTAGCTGCACCTTTCAATGAAAAAGGGAAAATCTTAGCAACAAAGTAAGTGCGGAGCTTAATATCATCAGAAAATATATTACTCAAAGTAGAAAGCTCATTCATATGGGCCATAGCACTTTCACCTTCAGTACCACAAAAAGGGTCTTTCTCAACAATAGATATGAAAGATAAATCTAAAGAGAAATCAGAATCCTTATCTTTAATATTTATGGGAGAATCAGCAAACTTAGCATCAGGAGATAAATTATATCTAACAGCACGTCTTGCTAGAAGTTTCTTAACATCATTAGCATCATGATTAGCATGAGCTTCGGCAATAAAATCAGCATCAAGCTCAATATAAGTGTCATCAAGATCATCACTAGGGCATTCCCTAGACTCAGGTGAACTAACAGGTGTAACAGTGGTGTTTCCCATCTTAGCTCTAGCAATTGTAGCATCTAAAAAAGAACCCAATGAACCACTCTCATCAAGCACAGTAGAAGCATCATCTAAATTATCACTGGCATTTTCAAACTCACCAGAAGAACTAGCAGTAGCGTGTGCATGTGGTGGTGTAAGCAACTTACTTATAACAGATGGCGAATCAAGAGCAACAGAGGTGTTCAGAGTTGTACCTCTTCTTGTAGTGGATGGCAATATAGGAACTTTTCCATCACGAGGTTTACCCATGATGAATGGATTGCATCGAACAATATGAATTCCAAGTGAACTTACAAATAAAGCTATGCTCCCCAGCAACGGCGCCAGAAAATAGTCTTGATGACCCACAAGTATAGGGGATCACAACAGTCTTCGAGGGAAGTAAAACCCAGATTTATTGATTTGACACAAGGAGAGCCAAAGAATATTTATAAGCCTTAACAGATGAGTTGTCAATTCAGCTGCACCTGGAAACAGACTTGTTCGCAGTGGTTTATCAGTAGCAACAGTTTTATAGTGATGATAGTAGTGAAACAGTAACAACAGTAGTAGAATAAAAGCGGTAATAGTAGCAATAGTAAACAGTAGGATAAAATACTGTAGGCATAGGGATGGATGTACGGGCGTTGCATGGATAAGATAATTCATGAAATTAGTGAGACATGGGCATTGCAGATAAATAATAATAAAGCATCCTAGTACTAACAATCATAGGCATGTGCTCCGTATATAGTCGTACGTGCTCGCAATGAGAAACTTGCACGACATCTTTTGTCCTACCAGCCTGTTGCAGCAGGGCCTCAAGGGAAACTACTGGTAATTAAGGTACTCCTTTTAATAAAGTACCGGAGCAAAGCATTAGCACTCGGTGAACACATGTGATCCTCACATCATAGCCATCCCCTCTGGTTATCCCAATTTCTGTCACTTTGGCGGGTTCCGGACAACAATATGTGTATACAACTTGCAGGTAAGATCATAAATAACAAGTATCATCATAAAACAATAACAAGTTCAGATCTGAGATCATGGCACTCAGGCCCAAAGTGACAAGCATTAAGCAGAACAAGTTGCAACAATATCATAAGCACTAATAAAAGATACTAGGCACTATGCCCTAACAATCTCATAGCAAATTACATGAATGATCTCATCCAATCCCTACCATCCCCTTCGCCTACAGCGGGAATTACTCACACATGGATGGGGGAGTCATGGATGGTTGATGGAGAGACGTCGGTGATGATGGTGATGAAGATCTCCTCCAAATCCCCGTCCCGGCAGGGTGCCAGAACAGAGTTTCTGTTTCTGAATCACAGTTTCTGGTGGTGGCGGTGCAGCGGAAGTCTATCTGGGAAAAACACCGAACCCCCGCTCCTTTCAGGTCAGAGGGTATATGTAGGCGGAAGGAGGGGTCGAGGCGACGACCGAGGCGGCCACACAACAGGTGGGCGCGGCCAGGCCTGGGCCGCGCCCCCTGGTTGTGTGGTGGCCTCCTGGCCCCTCTCCGTCTCGTCTTTTGGCTCCGTGGGTCTTCTGGTGAAATAGGATTTTTGCAATATTTTCCCGAATTTTTACTGAAAGTTGGATTTCTGCACAAAAACGAGACACCAGAGCAATTCTGCTGAAAACAGCGTTAGTCCGCGTTAGTTGCATTCAAAACACACAAATTAGAGGAGAAACAATAGCAAAAGTGTTCGGGAAAGTAGATACGTTTTGGACGTATCAATGGTCCACTTCCAATGCATGCAATTAATACTTCCAATCATCCCCAAAAATCATCTTGCCTCATTGATCGACAACAACCGAGCAGTGTCTTCAACATTGGGCTCTCTAAGGTAAAGGGTGCCAAACACCGCAACCACCACTTTGCAGAAGTTGTACATCGAGTCAAGACGGGTGGTGACGAGGGTTAACTCGGAAAATGTCCTAGATGAAGGACTTTGGATCAGGGGAAATGCGACAACTAGAGATTCCGGAAGCGAGATTGGCACATGACGTACCTAGGTTCACGTCCCTGTGGTGGAGGATCGCTACTTCCTGCTAGCAATCTAGTATATGATCACAATGGTGTTTACATGGAGCCGCCGTAGGCGGAGTTGTATATGTCTAATCTATCTTGTACGCTATGTGTTGATCTATGAGATCTCTCCCTAGGGGCGCCCCTGCCTGGCTTTTATATGCAACTAGGCTAGGTTTTACAAGTGTCCTAGTCGAATACGTATTGGACTTTCCTTTCTTCGTCTCCAAGTCAATCTTGTTGAGTCCTTGTACTTGTCCACCTCCATAATGGGCTGGACCCAGTATACTAATCCGTGGGTACCCGAAGGGCATACCCACGTCAGTAGGCCCCGAGACTCTACTCGAGTTGCAGACTCGGGTTGAGTCTCCAAACTTTGACTTCTTCCATATTTGACTTCTTCAATCTTCAAATGCTTCTTCGACTTCATATAACTTTGACTTCTTGAATCTTCAAATGCTTCAATCTTCGACTTCATATAACTTTGACTTCTTGAAATCTTTGATTTCTTCAATCTTCGACTTCTTCAAACTTCGATTTCTTCAATCTTCGACTTGGCTAATGCAATGGCCGAAGTCATCGAGTTCTTGAATCCGCTCTCCCGATGGGAATGAAATGTCGAGTTTACTTTCTGGTGCTTGCCACCAATAATGGACTCGAAATTTTCTTCATTATCTTCTCAAAATAATTCTTCATTGGGTGCGCAACCAGCACTCCCAATGGGAGTAGCCCCCGAGGCTATAGTCGGGTGCTTGTAGTCGATCATAGGCTCCAATTTTCTTATTCTTCATCTCCTTTCGTCGAATTCTTCCTCAAAATTGACTTTCTATCGGGTGTGCGGCCAGCGCTCCCGATGGGAGTAGCCCCTGAGTCTATGTTCGGGTACTTGTAGTCGGGCATAGACTCAAGTTATACTACTCGAAGAAGTACTCAACGAAGTTCGACTCCTATTGAAGGACTTGATGAATTTGTCGACTCATCTGCAGAAAATTGTAAAGAGTTGTGAAATACTTTGTCAAAGAAATATTGCGTTTTGCAGCTTGTAATGATGATCCAGTATGTAAAATATGACTCGTAGTTTTTTGTATAATTTATTTATCGTACGTAAGACCCTTTCGTTAGCCTGATGCCTTTATGGCTCGATCAGCAACTCAGGTAATACGTAATTTGATGAGTTAGCCGTATTTGAATTTTCAAAATGTAGTTTGTCTGCTACGCCTTTTCGTTAGCCTGACGCCCAATGTCTTTATGCCTTGCCAGCTGTTAGTTGAGCTTGTGCAACTGTGTCAGAGTTTCCAAGAATTCAACGAGGATCGCCAGCTACTCGGGCTTTCGCAGATGTTCAAAGTTAATGATATGCAGGATGATTTTGCATGGTGGAGCCCCCGAGTGTCGGGTGCAGCAAAAGTAAATAATAATCGACTCTTGGAAGAGGAAAAGTTAGCTTTTTTTGGGTGCGGTGTAGACACGGTCGGAGTAGACGCAGACGTAGTCGAGTTGTTGTCGTAGAATCACAACCACGATCGGATGCGAAGTTGTTGTCGAGCCCCCGAGCGTTGTTGGAATCGTCGTGTCGCTTGCGAGTGTTACTGATGTCGACAAAATCACAGGGGCGAGGTGATGTCAAGCCCCCCAAGCGTGGTAAACTGCAATCGACAATGTTAAAGATGAAGTAGTCGAAATATTTTCTTCGGGTTGTCCGCATATCCCTGTTGTTCTTGTCAACTTCTTCCAATCCAAGGTAAACTTCTTTTAGGCGATTGCTGATCGAGGGACTTGCTCCCGTGATTACTGCTTATTAGTTTCTGGTTAATCTTGTACCAGTTTCTTCTGTCATGGTAAAGCCCTTGACGCTGACTAGACGATAGCTCGTTTAGCCGAAAACCTTGCCACAAAATCCATACATAGAACTAGTAGCTAGCTACTTTTGATCTAATATTTTCTTTTCTCATAAACTCTTGTGTGGCAACATTTTTTGAAACACCACGTACCCCATGCGGGCTTTGGTCTCACGTGCAGTAGCAGAGAAATGATCAAGTGCTCCTGGTCAACTCAACTCGTTGCTGTCAGCGGCCGATCAGATCGATGTGGGTGCCATGGAAATTCGACTTTTTCTTGTTACCTCTGTAGCTGATCTCCGTTATATCGTGCGAGACGTATGTTCTTCGATACCAATCAGTCTTTAAAGATTGGGAAGTTGGCAATAAATTTCGGTCGAATCCGGTGGCGACTGTGTAAACCAAAACCAAAGATCCGGCTTTTGCCGATAAACTTAAAGCGCTGACGTCGAGTTAATCCAGATCTGCCGCCGTTTGCTGATGAAGACTCGCAGCGCAGATGATTTAGCCCGGATGCAATCCGGCCGCTGTCGAAGAAGATGATTCGGTCGAGACACAATCTGGCTGCTGTCGGTAGCCAAAAAATTTGCTGATCTTGTCGATGGAAAAGTTGAAGGATCCCGCCCGGATGACAAAATTCAGTCGTCGTGATCCCCACAGTCGGCGCCAATTAACGAGGGTTAACTCGGCAAATGTCCTAGATAAAGGACTTTGGATCAGGGGAAAGGCGACAACTAGAGATTCTGGGAGCAAGATTGGCACACGACGTACCCAGATTTACGTCCCCATGGTGGAGGATCGCTACGTCCTGCTAGCAATGTAGTATATGATCACAATGGTTTTTACATGGAGCCGTTGTAGGCGAAGTTGTCTATGTCTAATCTATCTTGTACGCTACATGTTCTATGAGATCTCACCCTAGGGGAGCTCCTGCCTGGTTTTATATATGCAACCAGGCTAGGTTTTACAAGTATCCTAGTCAAATACATATTTGACGAGGGTTAACTCAACAAATGTCCAAGATGAAGGACTTAGGATTAGGGGAATAGGGCGTCGGATGAACTCGAAGGTAAGATCAGTCAAACGAGGCGTGTATCGAGAATAAATGTAGTGGTGAACTTGGCTTAATCTTAATTTGTCCTTGGCCGGCCTCTCTTGGCCCCTATATATAGGTGGCCAGATCTCAAGGAACCAGTCGGGTTCAATACAAATTACAGTGTCTGCATACGATATTGACTCGTACTTCGACTATGACTAAACTTGGGCCTAGCTTAACAGGCCTCAGGGGTACACAAGTAACGGGCTTTATTAGCTATACCCTTGTTAGTATTGGACTTTCCTTTCTTTGTCTCTAAGTCAATCTTGTCGAGTCCTTGTATTTATCCACCTCTATAATGGGCTGGACCCGGTATACTAATCCGTGGATACCCGAAGGGCATACCCACATCAGGTGGTCTCGCTTGTTCACAAGTACTCATCAACAAGATCGCCAACAACTTTATATGCAAGCATGTGAACAGCTACAAAACATTTTTTTATAGAAAGTCAAGCCAAGCTTATCGGTGGCATTGGGCTTGCATGTGAAGTAAGGATCATTCGCCCTCACTCTATTCAAGATAGTCATAAAAAACGATTTTGACATCAGGTAGCGGCGCCAGAATGTTTGCTCCTCATAGATTGGCTGGGTAGGATGGAAGTAGTAGTCCCCGTACAGTTGGTTGTGGCCCTTTTCATGGTTGCACTTGACATTGGCCCGACGTCCCTTGATCGAGACCTTGTGCACAAGCCTCGGGTTGTGCTCATTGGCCCGACAACCATCATCAACTCAGAATTATCGTCCAAAGCCTCATCCGACGATGACTCGACGATGTTCTTGTAAACATCTGGATGGACTTGTTGAGGTTCATCTAGAAAAAAACATAGTACTGTAGTCAGACATGCCTCGTTAGGTGCTATCTATGCTGACTCAAATGGCTGAAGAGGGCCTGATACGTCTCCAACGTATCTATAATTTTTTATGCTCCATGCTTGTTTTACACCATTTGCTTAGTGTTTCGTTACACTTCGTGGCACTTTTATGCATTTTCCGGAACTAACCTATTAACAAGTCGCCACAGTGCCAGTTCCCTGTTTTTGTGTTTCAGAAAAGTTACACAGGAAATATTCTCGGAATTGGACGAAACAAAAGCCGAACGTCCAGAAATTCACCGAAGCTTCCAGAGAACCGAAGAGGAGACGGAGTGGGGCCACGAGGGCCCCACACAACAGGGCAGCGCGGCCTGGCCCCTGGCCGCGCCCCCTATGTGTGATGGCACCTCGGCCCACTCCTGACGTTGCCCCTTCGCCTATAAAGACCCCCCGACGGGAAAAACCTAAAGACCCAATAACTTTTCCAGAACACATCGCGATCCGCTGCCGCCATCGACCCGAAGATCGGGAGGGTCTAGAAGCTCTTCCCGGCACCCTGCTGGAGAGGGGAATTGATACGTCTCAAACGTATCTATAATTTTTGATGTTCCATGCTTGTTTTTACACCATTTGCCTTGCGTTTCGTTACACTTCGTGGTGTTTTTATGCGATTTCCGGAACTAACCTATTGACAAGATGCCACAGTGCCAGTTCCCTGTTTTCTGCTGTTTTGTGTTTCAGAAAAGCTACACAGGAAATATTCTCGGAATTGGACGAAACAAAAGCCAGAAGTCTTATTTTCCCCGGAAGCTTCCCGAAGACCGAAAGAGAGCCGGAGGGGGGCCAGAGGCCGCCCTCACACATAGGTGGCACGGCCCAGGCCCTGTCCGCGCTACCCTGGTGTGAGGAGCCCCTGGCTGCCCCCTGACGACGCCCCTTCGCCTATATAAAGCCTCGGGACGGAAAACCCTAGGGGAGTCGACGATTTTTCCAGAACAGTTCTGCAGCTCCGCCGCCGTCGAAGACAAATTTTGGGGGACAGAAGTCTCTGTTTCGGCACCCTGCCAGGACGGGGAAGTGCCCCCGGAGCCACCTCCATCGGTCTCCATCGCCGTCTCCGCCGTCTCCATCGACCTCACCGCCATCTCCATCAACCTTGCTGTCTCCTATGATGAGGAGGGAATAGTTCATTCCCGGGGCTGAGGGCTCTACCGGTAGCTATGTGGTTCACCTCTCTCTCCCATGATGTGATCTTTATGTGATCGTGAGCTTTGTATCTAGTTGAATTGGTAGATGTTATTATTCAGATATTATGCTACTCCTATGCTTAATTATTATACTCTCCGGAGATACCTCGTATCATGGTGTAAAGGTGACTAGTGTGTGCATCATGTGTATCTTTTCGGTTAATGTCTCTATGAAATGCTGGTGTTTGTTGGAACCATCTAGTGCATTCATGGTGATAGTGTGGGACAATCTAGTTTGGGTACATACGGACTTTGAGGAGTGCTTCATAGCCCTACGCATGATTAGTGTATGTTTTCCATTGGAGAATTGTTTTGAGTTGCATATGGATGATAGTATCTATTGGTTCAATTATGTTATATTTGTTGGGAGTGTGTCCACTAGTGAAAGTATGATCCCTAGGCCTTGTTTCCAAGAATCGCACACCGTTTACTTACTGTTTTGTTACATGTTTGCTCGCAGCGATACTTATTTCATATCACAGTTACTACTTATAATCATCACTACCGCTTGTATTTTACTATCTCTTCGCCGAACTAGTGCACCTATACATCTGACAAGTGTATTGGGTGTGTTGGGGACACAAGAGTCTTTCTGTATCGTAATTGCAGGGTTGCTTGAGAGGGATAGCTTTGACCTCTTCCTCCCTGAGTTCGATAAACCTTGGGTGATCCACTTAAGGGAAACTTGCTGCTGCTCTACAAACCTCTGCACTTGGAGGCCCAACACTATCTACAAGAACAGACGCGTGCGTAGACATCAAGCTCTTTTCTGGCGCCATTGCCGGGGAGGTAAGGTAAAAGGTACTCGCATCCTCCTGTGTGAGTGCTCAGAGTTATTTCCTTTAGATTCTGCAATTACATCTTTTTGTTTCTTGTTTTTATTTTCACTAGTTAGGCTTAATGGAAAACAAAGAGTTCTTTAGTCTTTTTCCTGATTTTAGATTTGAAGAGAAAATTGAAAATCCTTTGGAGCTTCTTTTGCATAGCAATGTTATTAGTACGAATGCTTTGAATACCGTTAATGCTAATGCTATAGAAAAGTCTAAGCTTGGGGAAGCTGGTTTTGTTAAGTATGATATTTTTAGTCCCCCAGCTTTAGTGGAGAAGGTCTATTCTGATAATATTTTATCTCCCATATGTGATGTTTCTAGTGATGCTTGTGCTCCGCATCCTTTTAAAATACCTACGAAGATTGTTGAACATGTTAGGGATAACTGCTATTTAGGAGATGGAACTGTCCATCCTGGTGACCATTTGCTTTTTATACATGAATTGTGCGAGTTGTTCCAGTGTGCAGGTATTTCAATGAACCAAGTTAAGAAGAAGCTATTCTCTTTTTCGCTGAAAGGCAGAGCTGAGGAATGGTATAAAACATTGAAGGATGGCCGATCTATTGATTGGGAGAAAATTGAACCTCTCTTTTATTCTAAATTCTATCCTTCTAGTCAGGTTTATAAAGATATGAATTACATTTATAATTTTCATCCGCATGAGGAAGAAAGCATTGACCAAGCTTGGGGAAGATTGAAGTTACTAATGCATAAGTGTCCTATTCATGATCTTCCCCGTAATATTGTTATTAATAATTTTTATGCAAGGCTTTCAGGACATTACAAGGACTATCTAGATGCATGCTTTGATGGGTCTTTCACAAGCAAGGATGTCGACACCAAGTGGGGTCTGCTTGAGACAATTCAAAACAATATTGAAGGTTGGGATAGCGACAAAGGTAAAGGATCAGGTATGAATTACGAGTTTGATTGCCTTAAGTCTTTCGCTGAAACTGCTAATTTTCAAGAGCTTAGTGCTAAATATGGTCTTGATCCTCAAATTATGGTTGATTGCTTTAAAGCCTTTGCTTCCCATATGAATGTTCCTAAAGGAAATGGGGACGTGTATCATGAACCTTTTAAGGACACTTGCATAGAAAGTGATATTGTTATTGATGATTGCAATAAACATGCTCAAACTTCTAAAAGTTCTATTTCTTATAAGCATGTTAATTTTTGTGGAGTACATAGACCTTGTGAACAGAGTTACAACAAGGAAGATTATTGCATCACCCACGCAAATGAAAAAAACCAGTATGTGGCTCAAGGATCTAGATGTGCTTGGTGAAAGGGTTTGTGAGCTTTATCATTTTCTTTGTGAATTTTGCGATGAAAAGGGTCACTTTAATTTTCAATGCCCAATTAATCGAATGAGTACCGCAAATTTATATTGTGATGATAAGATTACTCTCAATCAGCATGATGAGCTTACCTTGTTTTTGAATTGTGAAGAGATATCTAGAAAGATTTCTTTGGTTGATATGAGAGATGCTGATATTAATAGTACCCTTCGTGGTTGTCGTCTCTATTGTGCTAAAGATTGCCTCGCAAATACTTACTTACAAGATCTTATAAAATATGATGTTTTGCCAAGCTATGACAGGACTAATAGATGTTTCAATCTTATTAATAGAGAGGAGGAATCCTCCAAAGTTTCTTCTGTTGTTCCTGTCAGCAAACCAGATTATGTGGAGAAGATGCCTTTCCCTCCTAGAGAATATGTGGAGAAGATGCCCTTCAAGTCTCTCCCTCCTAAAGGAGAGAGTAAGAAGAGTATGAAGAAGAAGAATAAGAAGAAGAAGAAGAGGAGTAAGAGGCGAGAGGACATGGTATCTTCCCCTAAGCGTTATGATCCTGCTATAGATTATGATAATTCTGATTGGGATGATGTCCCTATGCCTATTACTTATGTTAGTGATCATGATTGGGAAAAGCACTCTACTTTTGATATTGAAAATCTTTTTGGTACCAATTGTAAGGTTAATAATTGTTGTACCATTAGTGCTATCCATGTTCCTTCTTATGATGATATGTTTGATGAATATGCTTTGCGACATAGTAGTTCTCTATCTTGTGATGATACTAAGCCTCTAGTTTATGATGATGATTATAATGTTTTCAATTCACCTACTTTTGGGGAGAAAAATAGTTATGATTACAATATGCCTCCTGTCTTTGATGATTATGGTGATGAGAATAATTATTCTCTTGAATATTCTCCTACTACTATTGTTCATGTGGGGAATATTAATCCTTTTATGCATGTGGCTCATGATAGGGATGCTTTACGTGATAGTTATATTGTTAATTCTATTCATGATGCTACTGAAAGTTATTATGAGAGAGGGAAACATGGTCTGATGGATCTCAACAATATTGAGTTTCCAGTCTTTATGTTGCAATTCTTGAAGTTGTACTTGTTTTGCCTTCCTATGCTTTTTGCTTTGCGCTTTTACGACTTGTCTCTTTACAAAACTATTTTTCATAGGAAGTGGTTTAGATTTAAATGTGTTCCATACTTGCTTTTTGATGCTCTCTTTTGCTGTAAGTTTTTATATAGCGCCTTTGCCTCAAGCTCTTATATGGCGCCCACATGAGCATCTTTGCAAATTACAGCGCCTAGCTCAAAGGCGTTAAAGAAAAGCACTCTTGGGAGATAACCCATTGTTTATTTTCAGTACTTTTTCTTTTATTTGAGTCTTGGAAGTTATTACTACTGTAATGACCTCTCCTTATCCTTTTTATTTCGTTTTTGTGCCAAGAGAAGCCTCTAATTTGAGTGAGGTAAGATTTGGGGATGTTGCTGTCCTGAAACAGTTTTCGGTGCTGCACCGTAAAACTTCGTGAAAATTCTCTGTATATCTTTTGGACCTGCGATTTCTTGTGCTTATGCCCCAGGTTATATCCAAACTTTCGTTAGTTGAACACTTTTTGATTTGAGCAACATAAAACCCCTCAAAAATTCGACCTTTGTCAGTTGTTCTATTTTGACAGATTTCTGCCAATATTTGTGTTTGCCGCTTTATCGCTTTCTTTTGAGTTCTTTTGATCACGGAACTTTTGGGGAAGTTGCTACAGTAGTATATGCTATATATATGGTGGTTTTAGGTTGAAACCTGAAGCAAAAAGAGGTTGATTATATGTTATGCTACACTAATGTTGCTAATAGATTTGTGTTTAGTTTTGTATGAAGGAAGTTTTCAAGTGTAGGGATTGGAGAATGATGAGATGAGTTGAAGAATGGACAAAAGCTCAAGCTTGGGGATGCCCATGCATCACCCTAAGAAATATCCAAGAAGTACAAGCGTCAAAGCTTGGGGATGCCCTCGAGGCACCCCTTCTTCATCGGCAAAAATCAGGTCACGTTTCAAGACACTATATTTTTATTGCTTCATGCACTATGTGTTTTCTTTGGAGCGTCAGTTGTTTGAATTTTCTTAGTTAGTTTAGTTTTGTTTGCTGCAATAAATGGTTAGATCACATCATGTTTCTTTTGGAGGAGATGAACTCGCTTTTCATTTGCCAAGAACACTCTAGTTTTCACTCTTATCGTTCAACGAGTGTTCTCTTTTTCTGCTACTGCGTTTAGCTTTCGATTTTCGCCTTGATTTGCGTTCAGATCTTGTTATATCTTTTCATCAAGGTGTATTTTTGCCTCTGGTCTTTATTGGTTTTTATCAAAATAGGTGTTTATAAAAAGTTCGAATGGTGTTGGAAAAGACAAAAAAGCTTTATGCAAAAAAGTGGTACAAGAAGGAGCATGTGTAGACTGCGGCTTAGGCTTTTGCATGTCGTGCTTGATTTCTTTTTGATAGTATGCTTAGTGGTTTTGCTGTAGCATGACTTGTCTCAAATAACTGAGATTGCTTAATGAGCCTCTGAAAAAATCATGCATTGTTTTTATTGTATGGAAGCAGTATTTTGGTTTTCTCCTTAATGCTTTATTTGGGTTGACTTGGCGCATGCTCACACATGTTAGACTCTTACAAAGTCGCCAATAGCCTCTATGATCATTTAGTTTTTGACTCTTGATGCCATCTTATGCATCTTTTAATGTCACTTTGTCGCTTTGCATGATTATGGCCATTATTGCTCTCTTAGTTGGTCGCTCCCAGTCTTTTGCTAGCCCTCATTTTGTACTGAGTATGAGCTCTACTCGTGCATCCAACTCCTAAAAACCAAGTTTGCCATTGTGTCCACTATAAATTCCTATGCATGGTATTTGTAAGCCATTCCAAAGTAAATTTTCATGTGCTACCTTTGAAAAAACCTTCAAAATACTTCTCGTTTTGTGACACTGTTTTCAGCTCATGGGGACGTAGTGGTCGGATTTGCTATATTCCATATTGCTTATTCCAAAAAAAAGGGAAAAAAGAAAAGAAAAAAGGCACTCCTCCATGGAATGTGAATGTTGGTGGGCACCCGATGGAATCGGTTAGCCATGGTTTGTGAAAGGAAAAAAGGTGGGGAGGAGTGCCAAGCTTTATAAAAGAGCACAAAAGTGCCAATCCCTCTCTCAAAAACTTGCTTCATTTTTGTATGGAAGATAGTAAGAACCCCATTGCCAGTCGTTGACAAAGACAACCACCTCTCAAAACCAATTTTTATCTCTCTGTTTTACAAATGAAAAGCTCTAGCACATGTTTAATCACTACTTCCCTGTGCGAAGGGCCTTTCTTTTACTTTTATGTTGAGTCACCACTTTCTACCTTTATGCACCATTAAGAGAGCATAGTTGTCATTCTTAGTATAATGTGCATTGTCCCAAAGTTTTCATTGATTGATTCATATTGTTGGTTTCACCTGTTCTCAAATTATTTGTATCTAGTCGCCCTCTTAAACTTGAAGGTGTCCTATGCATTTATGTTTTGCTCTCCATGAAGGACAAGCTGAAAACCATTTGTAAGTTTTTCCTTATGATTTGAACACACGTTTGACTTTCATTGTTTCATTTTCATGATCTTTTGTTTGTGTTCATTTACATGTTTACAACATGGTTGCTAACTTCTTATTGTCAAGATTATATCTTTCATGCCCATGTTTTAAGTTCTTATGATCCCAGCTCACAATGCTTACATATATGATCAAGATTGTGTAGGTGCATGTCACCTCAAAAATTATTTCTTTTGTTATCACTTACCTACTCGAGGACGAGCAGGAGTTAAGCTTGGGGATGCTTGATACGTCTCAAACGTATCTATAATTTTTGATGCTCCATGCTTGTTTTTACACCATTTGCCTTGCGTTTCGTTACACTTCGTGGTGTTTTTATGCGATTTCCGGAACTAACCTATTGACAAGATGCCACAGTGCCAGTTCCCTGTTTTCTGCTATTTTTGTGTTTCAGAAAAGCTACACAGGAAATATTCTCGGAATTGGACGAAACAAAAGCCAGAAGTCTTATTTTTCCCGGAAGCTTCCCGAAGACCGAAAGAGAGCCGGAGGGAGGCCAAAGGCCGCCCTCACACATAGGTGGCGTGGCCCAGGCCCTGGCCGCGCCACCCTGGTGTGAGGAGCCCCTGGCTGCCCCCTGACGACGCCCCTTCGCCTATATAAAGCCTCAGGACGGAAAACCCTAGGGGAGTCGACGATTTTTCCAGAACAGTTCCGCAGCTCCGCCGCCATCGAAGACAAATTTCGGGGGACAGAAGTCTCTGTTCCGGCACCCTGCTGGGATGGGGAAGTGCCCCCGGAGCCACCTCCATCGGTCTCCATCGCCGTCTCCGCCGTCTCCATCGACCTCACCGCCATCTCCATCAACCTTGCTGTCTCCTATGATGAGGAGGGAGTAGTTCATCCCCGGGGCTGAGGGCTCTACCGGTAGCTATGTGGTTCACCTCTCTCTCCCATGATGTGATCTTTATGTGATCGTGAGCTTTGTATCTAGTTGAATTGGTAGATGTTATTATTCAGATATTATGCTACTCCTATGCTTAATTATTATACTCTCCGGAGATACCTCGTATCATGGTGTAAAGGTGACTAGTGTGTGCATCATGTGTATCTTTTTGGTTAATGTCTCTATGAAATGTTGGTGTTTGTTGGAACCATCTAGTGCATTCAGGGTGATAGTGTGGGACAATCTAGTTTGGGTACATACGGACTTTGAGGAGTGCTTCGTAGCCCTACGCATGATTAGTGTATGTTTTCCATTGGAGAATTGTTTTGAGTTGCATATGGATGATAGTATCTATTGGTTCAATTATGTTATATTTGTTGGGAGTGTGTCCACTAGTGAAAGTATGATCCCTAGGCCTTGTTTCCAAGCATTGCACACCGTTTACTTACTGTTTTGTTACATGTTTGCTCACAGCGATACTTATTTCATATCACAGTTACTACTTATAATCATCACTACCGCTTGTATTTTACTATCTCTTCGCCGAACTAGTGCACCTATACATCTGACAAGTGTATTGGGTGTGTTGGGGACACAAGAGACTTTCTGTATCGTAATTGCAGGGTTGCTTGAGAGGGATAGCTTTGACCTCTTCCTCCCTGAGTTCGATAAACCTTGGGTGATCCACTTAAGGGAAACTTGCTGCTGCTCTACAAACCTCTGCACTTGGAGGCCCAACACTGTCTACAAGAACAGACGCGTGCGTAGACATCAGGAATCGCCACCGGAGGTCTTCTTCATCGCCATGCTAGCCTCCGGCGTGATGAGTGAGTAGTCTACCTTGGACTATGGGTCCATAGCAGTAGCTAGATGGTTGTCTTCTCCAACATGTGCTTCATGTTTAGATCTCGTGAGCTGCCTTACATGATCGAGATCACCGTTATGTAATTCTACATGTTGTGTTTGTTGGGATCCAATGAATATTGGTGTTATGATTGAGTTGATGTACTGAATATTATCTTATGTTATCTCTATGTTGTTTATGATCTTGCATGCTCTCCGTTGTTAGTAGCTATCTTGGCCGAGTAGTTTCTAGTGACTCCAAGAGGGGGTATTTATGCTCGATAGTGGGTTCATGCCTCTATTTAATCTGGGGGAGTGACAGAAACCTCTAAGGTTGTAGATGTGCTGTTGCTACTAGGGGGAAAACAACATTCATATGCTCGAGGGCATATGCTTTGTTTACATTACACACTTTGCTTAATGCAATTATCTGTTGTTCGTAACTTAATACTTGTGGAGTTCTCGGATTGATTCGCCACAAGTGGATTATTAGTCATAGATGCAGTTGGATGGCGGTCTATGTATCTTGTTGTAATGCCCAGAGTAAATCTCATAGTGATCCTCTCATCATATGCACGTTGTCTTTATTCTATCAATTGCCCAACTGTAATTTGTTTATCCAGCATGTGTTATTTTATCTTATGGAGAGACACCACTAGTGAACTGTGGACCCCGGTCCTATTTCCTTTATATTGCTATCACCTGTTTACTTTACTTGCACTGTTTACTTTACTCGCATATTACTATTGCTTTCCACTCGATACGCTCATACCCTTTGTTTCAAGCAAACCGGTGAGATTGACAACCTCATCGTAAGTTGGGAACAAAGTATTTGGTTGTGTTGTGTGCAGGTTCGACGTTGCTACTGGTTGAAGACGCGCTAACAAGTAATCATTAACGGCGCCCTTGCTAGAGCATCACGCAGCTAGTGGGCATCACCTTCAGTCGTATTTCGTCCTCCTACTGGATTGATAACCTTGGTTTCTTACTGAGGGAAAAACTTGCTGCTATATTTATCACACCTTGCTCTTGGGGTTTCCAACTGGCCGGTCATTTACTTCATTAATTACACGCCAACAAGTTCTCTGGCACTATACATCACCGCGCCATCAAAAAGTTTTTCTGGCGCCGTTGCCGGGGAGACAGAAGACTTCTGCAAGGGGAGTTTCGCACGCACATCCTTTACTTTGTTTTAAGTTTTGATTTACTTTATTTTTACTTGCATCGTTTTATCAAAAACCCTAAAAAATTAGTATGCTTGATAGTTGTTTTTACTTGTCTGCTTTTAGTTTTGCTAGAATGGCTACTCCTGAGAACACCAAGTTGTGTGATTTTACTAGCACTAATAATAGTGATTTTATTTGCACTCCTATTGCTCCACCTGCTCCTGCTGTAAATTTTTATGAGATTAAGCCTGCTTTATTGAACCTTGTTATGAAAGAGCAATTTTCTGGTGCTAGTACTGATGATGCTACAGCTCATCTCAACAATTTTGTTGAGCTATGTGAGATGCAGAAATATAAGGATGTTGAGAGTGATATTATTAAGCTTAAGTTGTTTCCTTTTTCTTTGAGAGGAAAAGCTAAGGATTGGTTGCTGTCTTTGCCTAAAAATAGTATTGATTCATGGGCTAAGTGTAAGGATGCTTTTATTGGTAGATACTATCCTCCTGCTAAGATTATAGCTTTGCGTAGCAATATTATGAAGTTTAGTCAATTTGATAATGAGCATATTACTCAAGCTTGGGAAAGAATGAAATCTATGATAAAGAATTGTCCGACTCATGGACTGACTACTTGGATGATTATCCAAACTTTTTATGCAGGACTAAATTTTTCTTCAAGGAACCTACTTGATTCAGCTGCTGGAGGCACTTTTATGTCCCTTACCTTGGGCGCCGCAAAAAAGCTTCTCGACAATATGATGGTAAATTACTCTGAATGACACACCGAGAGGGCTCCACAAGGTAAGAAGGTAAATTCTGTTGAGGAAACCTCTTCCTTGAGTGATAAGATTGATACCATTATGGCTATGCGTGCTAATGATAGAACTCATGTTGATCCTAATAATGTTCCTTTAGCCTCTTTGGTTGCTCAAGAAGAGCATGTTGATGTAAACTTCATTAGAAATAATAATTTTAACAACAATGCTTATAGGAACAATTTTGCTAGTAACAATTATAGGCCGTATCCTTCTACCAATGGTAATGGTTATGGTAACTCTTATGGTAATTCCTCCAACAACACTAGGGCCGCGCCCTCTGAGCTTGAGGTAATGCTCAAGGACTTCATCGGTAAGCAAAATGCTTTTAACAAGTCTGTTAAGGAAAAGTTAGGCAAAATTGATATTCTTGCTTCTAAAGTTGATAGCCTTGCTCATGATGTTGAACTTCTGAAATTAAAAGTGTTGCCTAATGATGTGAAAGAGAACAATGTTTTTGCTACTACTAATGCTATCCAAGTTAGAATTGATGAAAATGTTAGGATGCTAGCAGAATTGCATGCCAGGTGGGAAAGAGAAGATGAGATGGCTAGAAAGATGAAGGTATGTACCATTACTACCTCTAATGATGTTGTTCCTAATACTAGCAATCCTCTTACTTTGATTGGTGTAGAGAAAACTCCCACTCCTTGTGTTAAAAAGCCTAAAACTGCCAAAACTTTTTCTCAAAAGAGTGCTGAAATTTTTCAGAGTGTAGGAGATGATAGCTCTATTTCCTTTAATGATTTTTATGTTAATGGCTGCAATATATCTGAAGTTATTTTGTTCTTGCAAAATCTTGCTTTGACTCCCAATGCTAAGTCTTTAAATGTTGCTTTTACTAAGCATATTACCAATGCTCTTATGAAAATTAGGGATGAAAAGTTGAAGCAAAAAGATTCTGTTCCCAAGAAGTTAGAAGATGGTTGGGAACCCATCATTGATATGCATGTTAATGGTTTTGATTTCCATGCTTTATGTGATCTAGGAGCTAGTATTTCTATCATGCCTAGAAAAATTTATGACATGCTTGATTTACCACCACTTGAAAAGTGTTATTATGATGTTCCTATTGCTGATGTTGCTAAGAAGAAACCTTTGGGAAGAATTAATGATGTTCTTATTGTGTTTAACAATAACCTTGTTCCCGTTGATTTTCTTGTTATGGATGTTGAATGCAATGCTTCATGTCCTATTATTTTGGGAAGACCCTTTCTTCGAACTGTAGGTGCCATCATTGATATGAGGGAAGGCACTATCAAATATCAATTCCCACTCAAGAAAGGTATGGAACACTTCCCTAGGAAGAGAAAGAAATTAGTGTTTGACTTTATTCTTAGAGCAAATTATGAGCTTGATGCTTCATCACTTGATATTACTTGATTCGCACTTTCTGCGCCTAGCTCAAAGGCGTTAAAGAAAAGCACTCTTGGCAGATAACCCAATGTTTTTACTTTCAGTTCTTTTTCTTTTATTTGAGTCTTGAAAGTTATTACTACTGTAATGACCTCTCCTTATCATTTTTTATTTCGTTTTTGTGCCAAGAGAAGCCTCTAATTTGAGCGAGGTAAGATTTGGGGATGTTGCTGTCCTGAAACAGTTTTCGGTGCTGCACCGTAAAAATTTGTGAAAATTCTCTGTATATCTTTTTGACCTGCAATTTCTTGTGAATATGACCCAGGTTATATCCAAACTTTCATTAGTTGAACACTTTTTGATTTGAGCAACAGAAAACCCTCTAAAAATTTGACCTTTGTCAGCTGTTCTGTTTTAACAGATTTCTGCCAATATTTGTGTTTGCCACTTTATCGCTTTCTTTTTTAGTTCTTTTGATCACGGAACTTTTGGGGAAGTTGCTACAGTAGTATATGCTTTATATGTGGTGGTTTTGAGTTGAAACCTGAAGCAAAAAAGGGTTGATTCTATGTTTTGCTTAAACTAATGTTGCTAATAGATTTGTGTTTAGTTTTGTATGAAGGAAGTTTTCAAGTGTAGGGATGAGAGAATGATGAGATGAGTTGAAGAATGGACAAAAGCTCAAGCTTGGGGATGCCCATGCACCCCAAGAAATATCCAAGAAGTACAAGCGTCAAAGCTTGGGGATGCCCCCGAGGCACCCCTTCTTCATCGGCAAAAATCAGGTCACCTTTCAATACGCTATATTTTTATTGCTTCATGCATTATGCGTTTTTCTTGGAGCGTCAGTTATTTTTTGTTTTCAGTTTTGTTTAGTTTTGTTTGCTGCAATAAATGGTTGGACCCCAACAAATTTCTTTTGGAGAAGTTGCCTTGCTTTTCATTTGCCAAGAACACTCCGTTTTTCATTCTTATAATTTCAACGAGTGTTCTCTTTTTCTAGAACTACGTTTAGCTTTCGATTTTCGCATTGATTTGTGTTCAGATTTTGTTATATCTTTTCATTAAGGTGTATTTTTGCCTCTGGTCTATATTGGTTTTCATCAAAAGAGGTGTTTATAAAAAGTTTGAATGGTGTTGGAAAAGAGAAAAAGCTTTATGCAAAAAAAAAGGTACAAGAAGGAGCTTGTATAGACTGTGGCCTAGGCTTTTGCATGTCGTGCTTCATGTCTTTTTGATAGCATGCTTAGTGGTTTTGCTGGAGCATGACTTGTCTCAAATAACTGAGATTGCTTAATGAGCCTTTAAAAAAATCATGCGTTGTTTTAATTATTTGGAAGCATTATTTTGGTGTTCTCCTTGATGCTTTATTTGGGTTGACTTGGCGCATGCTCACACATGTTAGACTCATACAAAGTCGCCATTGCCTCTATGATCATTTAGTTTTTGACTTTTGATACCATCTTATGCTTCTTTTAATGTTGCTTTGTCGCTTTGCATGATTATGGCCGTTATTGCTCTCTTAGTTGGTCGCTCCCAGTCTTTTGCTAGCCCTCGTTTTGTACTGAGTATGAGCTCTACTCGTGCATCCAACTCCTAAAAACCAAGTTGTTCCAACGTGTCCACTATACATACCTATTAGCAATTTTCTATTCCAAAGTACATTTGACTTGCTTTTATCTACTCTTCAAATTAATCTCTTACCAGTGTTATGTGAAAATTGGTCAGTAAAGCTCCCACGAACCTGATGGCACACTTTATTTTTCTCGTTCTTAAAAATTTGACATTGTGGCTCTATTATGTTGAGTTGTTATGCTTGCAAGTTGTAAGTTAGAAATTAGCCCATCCATGCTGTCATGGGGCAAGCTTTCGACATTGCACTTCATCTTATTTGAGTTAATATCGTGATCTTTTGTTTATGGATACTCGCGGTGTGAAATAAAATGGAATCTTGTGGAGTTCATGGAGTTTGTATATGTGTTAGAGAAACACCTGGGCCGCCAATCTAAGCCATGCATAATTCATGGTGGAAATTTGCAGCATGCCCATAGTGGACATTCGACAACGCATCTCAAAATAAAAAGCTATACAAATGGTAAATAAAAGAGATGTCGAGGTGTTCATTGTCTGCTTGTCCTATCATTTTGATGTGGGCTTGTTCCATGTCATCGGGCGTGGAGGTACCCCGTTGGCGGTTCTCGATGATACGCGTATACTTACAATGACAAGAACTTGCTTGGGACCTAAGCAAAGTAGCACGAGGTTTGGGTACTCGTATTCACGGGACACGAGGTTTTCAACTTATGATTTGTCAAGCATATGCATCATAATTGTACTCGCATTAACTTTAACCATTCAAGATGCTTATGATGGGGGCAATGAGAGCTCAAAGCCGGTAAGTACCATAATTTTTGAAGGTTTATAAAACTTGCAATCACTGCTTCCCTCCGTGAAGGGCCTTTCTTTTACTTTTATGTTGAGTCTCCACCTTCTATCTTTATGCACCATTAAGAGAGCATAGTTGTCATTCTGAGTATAATGTGCATTGTCCCAAAGTTTTCATTGATTGATTCATGATGTTGGTTTCACTTGTTCTTAAATTACTTGTATCTAGTCGCCCTCTTAAACTTGAAGGTGTCCTATGCATTTATGTTTTGCTCTCTCATTAAGGACAAGCTGAAAACCATTTGTATGTTTTTCCATATGATTTGAACACACGTTTGACTTTCATTGTTTCATTTTCATGATCTTTTGTTTGTGTTCATTTTCATGTTATAACATGGTTGCTAAGTTTCTTCTATCAAGATTAAGTCTTTCATGCCCATGTTTTAAGTTCTTTTGATCCCAGCGCACAACGCTTACATATATGGTCAAGATTGTGTAGGTGCATGTCACCTCAAAAATTATTTCTTTTGTTATCACTTACCTACTCGAGGACAAGCATGAGTTAAGCTTGGGGATGCTGATACGTCTCCAACGTATCTATAATTTTTGATGCTCCATGCTTGTTTTTACACCATTTGCTTAGTGTTTCGTTACACTTCGTGGCACTTTTATGCATTTTCCGGAACTAACCTATTAACAAGTCGCCACAGTGCCAGTTCCCTATTTTTTGCTATTTTTGTGTTTCATAAAAGTTACACAGGAAATATTCTCAGAATTGGACGAAACAAAAGCCGAACATCCAGAAATTCACCGAAGCTTCCAGAGAACCGAAGAGGAGATGGAGTGGGGCCATGAGGGCCCCACACAACAGTGCAGCGCGGCCTGGCCCCTGGTCGTGCCCCCTATGTGTGACGGCGCCTCGGCCCACTCCTGACGTTGCCCCTTCGCCTATAAAGACCCCCCGACAGGAAAAACCTAAAGACCCGATCACTTTTCCAGAACACATCATGATCCGCCGCCGCCATCGACCCAAAGATCGGGAGGGTCCAGAAGCTCTTCCCGGCACCCTGCCGGAGAAGGGAATCGCCACCGGAGGTCTTCTTCATCGCCATGCTTGCCTCCGGCGCGATGAGTGAGTAGTCTACCTTGGACTATGGGTCCATAGCAGTAGCTAGATGGTTGTCTTCTCCACCATGTGCTTCATGTTTAGATCTCGTGAGCTGCCTTATGATGCTTGTGGTACGGTTAATGTTCACCGTCCAGTTGGGAACCCCAAGAGGAAGGTATGATGAATATAGCAGCAAGGTTTTCCCTCAGTAAGAAACCAAGGTTTATCGATCCGAAGGGGAAGAAGCCAAACGACTGAAGGTGATGCTTGCTAGCTTGTGACAGCTCCGGACAATTTATAAGGCGCCTCGTCCAAGCTTTGCTTTGCCAGCTGCAACGCGGAACCTGCACACAACACAACCAAATACTTTGCTCCTAACTTGCGATGAGGTTTTCAATCTCACCGGTTTGCTTGAAACAAAGGAATGAGCGTATCAAGTGGAAAATAGTAATAGTATGCGAGTAAAGTAAACAGTGCGAGTAAAGTAAACAAGTGATAGCAATATAAAGGAAATAGGACCGGGGTCCACAGTTCACTAGCGGTGTCTCTCCATAAGATAAAATAATACATGCTGGGTAAACAAATTACAGTTGGGCAATTGATAGAATAAAGACAACGTGCATATGATGAGAGGATCACTATGAGATTTACTCTGGGCATTACAACAAGATACATAGACCGCCATCCAACTGCATCTATGACTAATAATCCACTTGTGGCGAATCAATCCGAGAACTCCACAAGTATTAAGTTGCGAACAACAGATAATTGCATTAAGCAAAGTGTGTAATGTAAACAAAGCATATGCCCTCGAGCATATAAATGTTATTTTCCCCCTAGTAGCAACAGCACATCTACAACCTTAGAGGTTTCTATCACTCCCCCAGATTAAATAGAGGCATGAACCCACTATCGAGCATAAATACCCCCTCTTGGAGTCACTAGCAACTACTTGGCCAAGATAGCTACTAACAACGGAGAGCATGCAAGATCATAAACAACATAGAGATAACATAAGATAAATTTTAGTACATCAACTCAAGCATAACACCAATATTCATCGGATCCCAACAAACCAAACATGTAGAATTACATAACGGTGATCTCAATCATGTAGGGCAGCTCATGAGATCTAAACATGAAGCACATGGTGGAGAAGACAACCATCTAGCTACTGCTATGGACCCATAGTCCAAGGTAGACTACTCACTCATCGCTCCGGAGGCAAGCATGGCGATGAAGAAGACCTCCGGTGGCGATTCCCCTCTCTGGCAGGGTGCCGGGAAGAGCTTCTGGACCCTCTCGATCTTCGGGTCAACGGCGGCGGCGGATCTTTATAGGCGAAGGGGCATCGTCAGAAGTGGACCGAGGTGGTCTCACACATAGGGGGCATGACCCAGCCCCTGGCCGCGCCGCCCTGGTGTGTGGGGCCCTCGTGGCCCCACTCTGTCTCCTCTTCGGTTCTCTAGAAGCTTCGGTGAAATTCTGGGCGACTGGCTTTGGTTTCGTCCAATTCCAAGAATATTTCCTGTGTAACTTTTCTGAAACACAAAAACAGCAGAAAACAGGGAACTGGCACTGTGGCGACTTGTTAATAGGTTAGTTCCAGAAAATGCATAAAAGTGCCACGAAGTGTAACGAAACACTAAGCAAATGGTGTAAAAACAAGCATGGAGCATCAAAAATTATAGATACGTTGGAGACGTATCAGCATCCCCAAGCTTAACTCCTGCTCGTCCTCGAGTAGGTAAGTGATAACAAAAGAAATAATTTTTTAGGTGACATGCACCTACACAATCTTGACCATATATGTAAGCGTTGTGCGCTGGGATCAAAAGAACTTAAAACATGGGCATTAAAGACTTAATCTTGATAGAAGAAACTTAGCAACCATGTTATAACATGAAAATGAACACAAACAAAAGATCATGAAAATGAAACAATGAAAGTCAAACGTGTGTTCAAATCATAAGGAAAAACATACAAAAGGTTTTCAGCTTGTCCTTCATGGAGAGCAAAACATAAATGCATAGGACACCTTCAAGTTTAAGAGGGCGACTAGATACAAATAATTTGAGAACAAGTGAAACCAACAATATGAATCAATCAATGAAAACTTTGGGACAATGCACATTATACTAAGAATGACAACTATGCTCTCTTAATGGTGCATACAGATAGAAGGTGGTGACTCAACATAAAAGTAAAAGAAAGGCCCTTTGCGGAGGGAAGCAGTGATTAAACATGTGCTAGAGCTTTTCATTTGTAAAACAAAGGGATAAAACTTGAGTTTTGAGAGGTGGTTGCTTTTGTCAACGACTAGCAATGGGGTTCTTACTATCTTCCATACAAAAATGAAGCAAGTTTTTGAGAGAGATTGGCACTTTTTGTGCTCTTTTTATAAAACTTGGCACTCCTCCCCACCTTTTTTCCTTTCTCAAACCATGGCTAACCGATTCCATCGGGTGCCCACCAACATTCACATACCATGGAGGAGTGCCTTTTCTTTCTTTCTTTTTTTCTCTTTTTTTTCTTTTTGGAATAAGCAATATGGAAGATAGCAAATCCGACCACTACGTCCCCATGAGCTGAAAACAGTGTCACAAAATGAGAAGTATTTTGAAGGTTTTTGAAAGGTAGCAAATGAAAATTTACTTGGAATGGCTTACAAATACCATGCATAGGAATTTATAGTGGACACAATGGCAAACTTGGTTTCTAGGAGTTGGATGCACGAGTAGAGCTCATACTCAGTATAAAGCGAAGGCTAGCAAAAGACTGGGAGCGACCAACTAAGAGAGCAATAACGGCCATAATCATGCAAAGCGACAAAAGCGACATTAAAAGAAGCATAAGATGGCATCAAAAGTCAAAAACTAAATGATCATAGAGGCTATTGGCGACTTTGTAAGAGTCTAACATGTGTGAGCATGCGCCAAGTCAACCCAAATAAAGCATCAAGGAGGAAACCAAAATAATGCTTCCAAACGATAAAAACAACGCATGATTTTTTCAAAGGCTCATTAAGCAATCTCAGTTATTTGAGAGAATTCATGCTACAGCAAAACCACTAAGCATGCTATCAAAAAGACATCAAGCACGACATGCAAAAGCCTAGGCCGCAGTCTACACAAGCTCCTTCTTGTACCACTTTTTTGCATAAAGCTTTTTCTCTTTTCCAACACCATTCAAACTTTTTATAACCACCTCTTTTGATGAAAACCAATATAGACCAGAGGCAAAAATACACCTTGATGAAAAGGTATAACAAGGTCTGAACTCAAATCAAGGCGAAAAACAAAAACTAAACGCAGTTCTAGAAAAAGAGAACACTCGTTGAAACGAATAGAGTGAAAAACGGAGTGTTCTTGGCAAATGAAAAGCAAGGCAACTTCTCCAAAAGGAATTTGTTGGGGTCCAACCATTTATTGCAGAAAACAAAACTAAACTAAACGGAAAACTAAAAACAACTGACGCTCCAAGATAAACGCATAATACATGAAGCAATAAAAATATAGTGTCTTGAAAGGTGACCTGATTTTTGCCGATGAAGAAGGGGTGCCTCGGGGGCATCCCCAAGCTTTGACGCTTGTACTTCTTGGATATTTCTTGGGGTGATGCATGTGCATCCCCAAGCTTGAGCTTTTGTCCATTCTTCAACTCGTCTCATCACTCTCCGATCCCTACACTTGAAAACTTCCTTCATACAAAACTAAACACAAATCTATTAGCAACATTAGTGTAAGCATAACATATAATCAACCTATTTTTGCTTCAGGTTTCAACTCAAAACCACCACATATAAAGCATATACCACTGTAGCAACTTCCCCAAAAGTTCCGTGATCAAAATAACTCAAAAAGAAAATGATAAAGCGGCAAACACAAATATTGGCAGAAATCTATCAAAACAGAACAGCTGACAAAGGTCGAATTTTTAAGGGGTTTTCTGTTGCTCAAATCAAAAAGTGTTCATCTAATGAAAGTTTGGATATAACCTGGGGCATATTCACAAGAAATCGTAGGTCCAAAAGATATACAGAGAATTTTCCTGAATTTTTACGGTGCAACATCGAAAACAGTTTCAGGACAGCAACATCCCCAAATCTTACCTCGCTCAAATTAGAGGCTTCTCTTGGCACAAAAACGAAATAAAAAGGATAAGGAGAGGTCATTACAGTAGTAATAACTTCCAAGACTCAAATAAAATAAAAAGAACTGGATGTAAAAATATTGGGTTATCTCCCAAGAGTGCTTTTCTTTAACGCCTTTGAGCTAGGCGCAGAAAATTGCGAATCAAGTAACATCAAGTGATGAAGCATCAAGCTCATAATTTGCTCTAAGAATAGAGTCAAAAATTAATTTCTTTCTCTTTCTAGGGAAGTGTTCCATACCTTTCTTGAGTGGGAATTGATATTTGATGGTGCCTTCCCTCATATCAATGATGGCACCTACAGTTCGAAGAAAGGGTCTTCCCTAAATAATAGGACATGAAGCATTGCATTCAAGATCCATGACAAGAAAATCAACGGGAACAAGGTTATTGCTAACCACAATAAGAACATCATTAATTCTTCCCAAAGGTTTCTTCTTAGCAACATCAGCAATAGGAACATCATAATAACACTTTTCAAGAGGCGGTAAATCAAGCATGTCATAAATCTTTCTAGGCATGATAGAAATACTAGCACCTAGATCACATAAAGCATGGCAATCAAAACCATTAACATGCATATCAATGATGGGTTCCCAACCATCTTCTAACTTCTTAGGAATAGAAGCTTTTTGCTTCAACTTTTCATCCCTAATTTTCATGAGAGCATTGGTAATATGCTTAGTAAAAGCAACATTTAAAGAACTAGCATTGGTAGTCAAAGCAAGCTTTTGCAAGAACAAAATAACTTCAGATATATTGCAGCCATCAACATCAAAATCATTAAAGAAAATAGAGCTATCATCTCCTACACTCCAAAAAATTCCAGCACTCTTTTGAGAAAAAGTTTTAGCAGTTTTAGGCTTTTTAACACGAGGAGTGGGAGTTTTCTCTACACCAATCAAAGTAAGAGGATTGATAGCATTAGGAGCAACATCATTAGAGGTAGTAATGGTACATACCTTCATCTCTCTAGCCATCTCATCTTCTCTTTCCCACCTGGCATGCAATTCTGCTAGCATCCTAACATTTTCATCAATTCTAACTTGGATAGCATTAGTAGTAGCAAAAGGATCAGGCTTAGCGGACATTCTGTTAACCAAAGAAGATTGCACATTAGACAAAGATGAAATATCGGTTTCAGCTTTGGAAACCTTAGCTTGTAACTCAGGAATAGCCTTGTTCAAATTTTCAAGTTGATGACTAATAGTCCTCAATAGAGCTGATTGCTCTTCCATAGTCTTGGTAAAAGCCCTGTTCTGCTCATATTTGATGTCTACGCACGCGTCTGTTCTTGTAGACAGTGTTGGGCCTCCAAGTGCAGAGGTTTGTAGAGCAGCAGCAAGTTTCCCTTAAGTGGATCACCCAAGGTTTATCGAACTCAGGGAGGAAGAGGTCAAAGCTATCCCTCTCAAACAACCCTGTAATCACGATACAGAAAGTCTCTTGTGTCCCCAACACACCCAATACACTTTTCAGATGTATAGGTGCACTAGTTCGGCGAAGAGATAGTGAAATACAAGTAGTTGTGATGATTATAAGTAGTAATTGTGATCTGAAATAAATATCGCTGCGAGCAAACATGTAACAAAATAGTAAGTAAACGGTGTGCAATGCTTGGAAACAAGGCCTAGGGATCATACTTTCACTAGTGGACACACTCCCAACAAATATAACATAATTGAACCAATAGATACTATCATCAATATGCAACTCAAAACAATTCTCCAATGGAAAACGAACACTAATCATGCGTAGGGCTACGAAGCACTCCTCAAAGTCCGTATGTACCCAAACTAGATTGTACCACACTATCACCATGAACGCACTAGATGGTTCCAACAAACACCAACAATTCATAGAGACATTAACCAAAAAGATACACATGATGCACACACTAGTCACCTTTACACCATGATACGAGGTATCTCCGGAGAGTATAATAATTAAGCATAGGAGTAGCATAATATCTGAATAATAACATCTACCAATTCAACTAGATACAAAGCTCACGATCACATAAAGATCACATCATGGGAGAGAGAGGTGAAGCACATAGCTATCGGTAGAGCCCTCAGCCTCGGGGGAGAACTACTCCCTCCTCATCATAGGAGACAGCAAGGTTGATGGAGATGGCAGTGAGGTCGATGGAGACGGCGGAGACGGCGATGGAGACCGATGGAGATGGCTCCGGGGGCACTTCCCCGTCCCGGCAGGGTGCCGGAATAGAGACTTCTGTCCCCCGAAATTTGTCTTCGACGGCGGCGGCGCTGTGGAACTGTTCTGGGAAAAACGCCGACCTCCCTAGGGTTTTTCGTCCCGAGGCTTTATATAGGCGAATGGGCATCGTCAGGGGGCTGCCAGGGGCTCCTCACACACAGGGGGCGCGGCCAGGGGCTGGGCCGCGCCGCCCTGGTGTGAGGCTGGCCCCCCTTCGGCTCTCTTTCGGTCCCCGTCCTTCATCCGGGAAAAATAGGAGTTCTGGAACTTGTTTCGTCCAATTCCAAGAATATTTCCTGTGTAGCATTTCCGAAACACAAAAACAGAGAAAATAGGGAACTGGCACTGTGGCATCTTGTCAATAGGTTAGTTCCGGAAATCGCATAAAAACGCCACGAAGTGTAACGAAACACAAGGCAAATGGTGCAAAAACAAGCATGGAGCATCAAAAATTATAGATACATTTGAGACGTATCAGCATCCCCAAGCTTAACTCCTGCTCGTCCTCGAGTAGGTAAGTGATAACAAAAGAAATAATTTTTGAGTTGACAGGCACCATCACAATCTTGATCATATAGGTAAAGCATTGAGTACTGAGATCAAAGAACTTAAAACATGGGCATGAAAGACATAATCTTGATAATAGAAACTTGGCAACCATGTTATAACATGAAAAAGAACGCAAACAAAAGATCATGAATAATGAAACAATGAAAGTCAAACGTGTGTTCAAATCATAAGGAAAACCATACAAATGGTTTTCAGCTTGTCCTTCATGGAGAGCAAAACATAAATGCATAGGACACCTTCAAGTTTAAGAGGGCGACTAGATACAAATAATTTAAGAACAAATGAAACCATGATCATGAATCAATCAATGAAAACTTTGGAACAATGCACATTATACTCAGAATGACAACTATGCTCTCTTAGATAGTGCATAAAGAAAGAAGGTGGTGACTCAACATAAAAGTAAAAAAGAAATGCCCTTCGGAGAGGGAAGCAGTGATTAAACATGTGCTAGAGCTTTTCATTTGTAAAACAGAGAAATAAAAATTGGTTTTGAGAGGTGGTTGTCTTTGAAAATGACTGGCAATGGGGTTCTTACTATCTTCCATACAAAAATGAAGCAAGTTTTTGAGAGAGAGATTGGCACTTTTGTGCTCTTTTATAAAGCTTGGCACTCCTCCCCACCTTTTTTCCTTTCTCAAACCATGGCTAACCAATTCCATCGGGTGCCCACCAACATTCACATACCATGGAGGACTGCCTTTTTTTCTTTTCTTTTTTTTCTCTTTTTTTATTTTATTTTTGGAATAAGACAATATGGAAGATAGCAAATCCGACCACTACATCCCCATGAGCTAAAAACAGTGTCACAAAATGAGAAGTATTTTGAAGGTTTTTTGAAAGGTAGCACATGAAAATTTACTTGGAATGGCTTGCAAATACCATGCATAGGAATTTATAGTGGACACAATGGCAAACTTGGTTTTTGGAAGTTGGATGCACGAGTAGAGCTCATACTCAGTACAAAATGAGGGCTAGCAAAAGACTGGGAGCGACCAACTAAGAGAGCAATAACGGCCATAATCATGCAAAGCGACAAAGCAACATTAAAAGAAGCATAAGATGGCATCAAAAGTCAAAAATTAAATGATCATAGAGGCTAAAGGCGACTTATTTTGTAGTCAACATGGTGTAAGCATGTGCCAAGTCAACCCAAATAAAGCATCAAAGGAGAAAACCAAATAAATGCTTCCAAATAATATAAACAACGCATGATTTTTTCAAAGGCTCATTAAGCAATCTCAGTCATTTGAGACAATTCATGCTACAGCAAATATCACTAAGCATACTATCAAAATGACATCAAACATGACATGCAAAAGTCTAAGCCGCAGTCTAAACGAGCTCCTTTTTGTACCACTTTTTTTTTGCATGAAACTTTTTCTCTTTTCCAACACCATTCAAACCTTTTTGAGGAAACTCTTTTGAGGAAAACCAGCATATACCAGAGGTCCAAATACACCTTGATGCAAAGATAAAACAAGATCTAAACAAAAATTAAGGTGAAAAATGCAAGCTAAACGCAGTAGCAGAAAAAGAGAACACTCGTTGAAACGATAAGAGTGAAAAACGGAGTGTTCTTGGCAAATGAAAAATGGAGCATATCTCTCTCCAAACACATGATGTGATCCAAACATTTATTGCAGCAAACAAAGCAAAAAAAAACTGAAAACAAAAGCAACTGACGCTCCAAGAAAAACGCATAGTGCATGAAGCAATAAAAATATAGTGTCTTGAAAGGTGACCTGATTTTTGCCGATGAAGAAGGGGTGCCTCGGGGGCATCCCCAAGCTTTGACGCTTGTAATTCTTGGATATTTCTTGGGGTGATGCATGGGCATCCCCAAGCTTGAGCTTTTGTCCATTCTTCAACTCATCTCATCATTCTCCGATCCATACACTTGAAAACTTCCTTCATATAAAACTAAACACAAATCTATTAGCAACATTAGTGTAAGCATAACATTGAATCAAACCTTTTTGCTTCAGGTTTCAACCTAAAACCACCACATATAAAGCATATACTACTGTAGCAACTTCCCCAAAAGTTCCGTGATCAAAAGAACTAAAAAAGAAAGCGATAAAGCGGCAAACACAAATATTGGTAGAAATCTGTCAAAACAGAACAGCTGACAAAGGTCAAATTTTTGAGGGGTTTTCTGTTGCTCAAATCAAAAGGTGTTCAACTAATGAAAGTTTGAATACAACCTGGGGCATATGCACAAGAAATCGCAGGTCCAAAAGATATACAGAGAATTTTCATGAATTTTTACGGTGCAGCACCAAAAACTGTTTCAGGACAGCAACATCCCCAAATCTTACCTCACTCAAATTAGAGGCTTCTCTTGGCACACCAACGAAATAAAAAGGATAAGGAGCAGTTATTACAGTAGTAATAACTTCTAAGACTCAAATAAAAGAAAAAGTACTAAAAATAAAACAATGGGTTATCTCCCAAGAGTGCTTTTCTTTAACGCCTTTGAGCTAGGCGCAGTAATTTGCAAAGATGCTCATGTAGGTGCCATAAAAGAGCTTAAGACAAAGGTGCTATATAAGAACTTGAAGCAAAAGAAAGCATCAAAAAGCAAATATGAAACACATTTAAATCTAAACCACTTCCTATGAAAAATAGTCTTGTAAAGAGACAAGTCATAAAAGCGCAAAGCAAAAAGCATAGGAAGGCAAAACAAGTACAACTTCAAGAATTGCAACATAAAGAGGGGAAACTCAATATTGTTGAGATCCATCAAACCATGTTTCCCTCTCTCATAATAACTTTCAGTTGCATCATGAATAGAACTAACAATATAACTATCACATAAAGCATCCTTATCATGAGCCACATGCATAAAAGGATTAATACTCCCCACATGAACAATCGTAGTAGGAGCAGATTCAACAGAATAATTATTCTCATCACCATAGTCATCAAAAACAGGAGGCATATTGTAATCATAACTATTTTTTCCCTCAAAAGTAGGTGAAATGAAAATATTATACTCATCATCATAACCATCATAAACTAGAGGTTTAGTATCATCACAAGCTAGAGAACAGCTATTTCGCAAAGCATACTCATCAAACATATCATCATAAGAAGGAACATGGATAATACTAATGGTACAACAATTATTAACCTTAGAATTGGTACCAAAAAGATTTTCAATATCAAAAGTAGAGTGCTTTTCCCAATCATGATCACTAACATAGGTAACAGGCATAGGAACATCACATAGGGCAGATAAAATATCATCAGAGCAAAATTTCTCCACTAAAGCTGGGGAACTAAAAATATCATGCTTAACAAAACCAGCTTCCCCAAGCTTAGACTTTTCTATAGCATTAGCAATAACGGTGTTCAAAGCATTCATACTAACAACACTATTAGCATGCAAATTAAGCTCCAAAGGTTTTTCAATTTTCTCTTCAAACACTTCATATCTAAACTCAGGAAAAAAACTAAAGAACTCTTTGTTTTCCATTAAGCCTAACTAGTGAAAATAAAAACAAGAAACAAAAAGATGTAATTGCAGAATCTAAAGGAAATAACTCCGAGCACTCACCAGCAACTAAAAGACTTAGTAACCAAAGAATGTGAGTACCTTTTACCTTACCTCCCCGGCAACGGCGCCAGAAAAGAGCTTGATGTCTACACACATGTCTGTTCTTGTAGACAGTGTTGGGCCTCCAAGTGCAGAGGTTTGTAGAGCAGCAGCAAGTTTCCCTTAAGTAGATCACCCAAGGTTTATCAAACTCAGGGAGGAAGAGGTCAAAGCTATCCCTCTCAAACAACCCTGCAATTACGATACAGAAAGTCTCTTGTGTCCCCAACACACCCAATACACTTGTCAGATGTATAGGTGCACTAGTTCGGTGAAGAGATAGTGAAATACAAGTAGTTGTGATGATTATAAGTAGTAATTGTGATCTGAAATAAATATCGCTGCGAGCAAATATGTAACAAAATAGTAAGTAAACGGTGTGCAATGCTTGGAAACAAGGCCTAGGGATCATACTTTCACTAGTGGACACACTCCCAACAAATATAACATAATTGAACCAATAGATACTATCATCAATATGCAACTCAAAACAATTCTCCAATGGAAAACGAACACTAATCATGCGTAGGGCTACGAAGCACTCCTCAAAGTCCGTATGTACCCAAACTAGATTGTTCCACACTATCACCATGAATACATTAACCAAAAAGATACACATGATGCACACACTAGTCACCTTTACACCATGATACGAGGTATCTCCGGAGAGTATAATAATTAAGCATAGAAGTAGCATAATATCTGAATAATAACATCTACCAATTCAACTAGATACAAAGCTCACGATCACATAAAGATCACATCATGGGAGAGAGAGGTGAACCACATAGCTACCGGTAGAGCCCTCAGCCCCGGGGGAGAACTACTCCCTCCTCATCATAGGAGACAGCAAGGTTGATGGAGATGGCGGTGAGGTCGATGGAGACGACGGAGACGGCGATGGAGACCGATGGAGATGGCTCCGGGGGCACTTCCCCGTCCCGGCAGGGTGCCGGAATAGAGACTTCTGTCCCCCGAAATTTGTCTTCGATGGCGGCGGCGCTGCGGAACTGTTCTGGGAAAAACGCCGACCTCCCTAGGGTTTTCCGTCCCAAGGCTTTATATAGGTGAAGGGGCGTCGTCAGGGGGCTGCCAGGGGCTCCTCACACATAGGGGGCGCGGCCAGGGGCTGGGCTGCGCCGCCCTGGTGTGAGGCTGGCCCCTGGCCCCCCTCCGGCTCTCTTTCGGTCCTCGTCCTTCGTCCGGGAAAAATAGGAGTTCTGGAACTTGTTTCGTCCAATTCCGAGAATATTTCCTGTGTAGCATTTCTGAAACACAAAAACAGCAGAAAACAGGGAACTGGCACTGTGGCATCTTGTCAATAGGTTAGTTCTGGAAATCGCATAAAAACGCCACGAAGTGTAACGAAACACAAGGCAAATGGTGCAAAAACAAGCATGGAGCATCAAAAATTATAGATACGTTTGAGACGTATCATGCCTGCATAAAATTCTTGGTAGCCTTCTCAAGTTCAAAAATTCTTTCTTCACTAGGCATTTTAGGTCTACCAAGATAGCTATTATCACCATTAGAAGGAAACGGCCTATAATTGTTACTAGCAAAATTGTTCCTATAAGCATTGTTGTTAAAATTATTATTTCTAATGAAGTTTACATCAACATGCTCTTCTTGAGCAACCAAAGAGGCTAAAGGAACATTATTAGGATCAACATGAGTCCTATCACTTTAAAGCATAAGCATAATAACATCAATCTTATCACTCAAGGAAGAGGTTTCCTCAACAGAATTTACCTTCTTACCTTGTGGAGCTCTCTCGGTGTGCCATTACGAGTAATTTACCATCATATTGTCGAGAAGCTTTGTTGCGGTGCCCAAGGTAAGGGACATAAAAGTGCCTCCAGCAGCTGAATCAAGTAGGTTCCTTGAAGAAAAATTCAGTCCTGCATAAAAAGTTTGGACAATCATCCAAGTAGTTAGTCCATGAGTGGGACAATTATTTATCATAGATTTCATTCTTTCCCAAGCTTGAGCAACATGTTCATTATGAAACTGACTAAACTTCATAATATTACTATGCAAAGCTATAATCTTAGCAGGAGGATAGTATCTACCAATAAAAGCATCCTTACACTTAGCCCATGAATCAATACTATTTTTAGGCAAAGAAAGCAACCAATCCTTAGCTTTTTCTCTCAAAGAAAAAGGAAACAACTTAAGCTTAATAATATCACTCTCAACATCTTTATACTTTTGCATCTCACATAGCTCAACAAAATTGTTGAGATGAGCTGCAGCATCATCAGTACCAGCACCAAAAAATTGCTCTTTCATAACAAGGTTCAACAAAGCAGGCTTAATCTCATAAAAATTTGCAGCAAGAGCAGGTGGCGCAATAGGAGTGCAGATAAAATCACTATTATTTGTGCTAGTAAAATCACACAACTTGGTGTTCTCAGGAGTAGCCATATTAACAAAACTAAGAGCAGACAAGTAAAAACAACTATCAAGGATTCGATTTTTTTTTGGTTTTTTTTTGATAAAACGATGCAAGTAAAAATAAAGTAAAGCAAAACAATAAAACAAAGTAAAGGATGTGTGTGCAAAAACTCCCCTCGCAGAAGTCTTCTTTTTCCTCCCCGGCAACGGCGCCAGAAAATTCTTGATGCTTGCGGTACGGTTAATGTTCACCGTCCAGTTGGGAACCCCAAGAGGAAGGTATGATGAATATAGCAGCAAGGTTTTCCCTCCGTAAGAAACCAAGGTTTATCGATCCGAAGGGGAAGAAGCCAAACGACTGAAGGTGATGCTTGCTAGCTTGCGACAGCTCCGGACAATTTATAAGGCGCCTCGTCCAAGCTTTGCTTTGCCAGCTGCAACGTGGAACCTGCACACAACACAACCAAATACTTTGCTCCCAACTTACGATGAGGTTGTCAATCTCACCGGTTTGCTTGAAACAAAGGAATGAGCGTATCGAGTGGAAAATAGTAATAGTATGCGAGTAAAGTAAACAGTGCGAGTAAAGTAAACAGGTGATAGCAATATAAAGGAAATAGGACCGGGGTCCATAGTTCACTAGCGGTGTCTCTCCATAAGACAAAATAATACATGCTGGGTAAACAAATTACAGTTGGGCAATTGATAGATTAAAGACAACGTGCATATGATGAGAGGATCACTATGAGATTTACTCTGGGCATTACAACAAGATACATAGACCGCCATCCAACTGCATCTATGACTAATAATCCACTTGTGGCGAATCAATCCGAGAACTCCACAAGTATTAAGTTGCGAACAACAGATAATTGCATTAAGCAAAGTGTGTAATGTAAACAAAGCATATGCCCTCGAGCATATGAATGTTGTTTTTCCCCTAGTAGTAACAGCACATCTACAACCTTAGAGGTTTCTGTCACTCCCCCAGATTAAATAGAGGCATGAACCCACTAGCGAGCATAAATACCCCCTCTTGGAGTCACTAGCAACTACTTGGCCAAGATAGCTACTAACAACGGAGAGCATGCAAGATCATAAACAACATAGAGATAACATAAGATAAATTTTAGTACATCAAGTCAAGCATAACACCAATATTCATCGGATCCCAACAAACCAAACATGTAGAATTACATAACGGTGATCTCAATCATGTAGGGCAGCTCATGAGATCTAAACATGAAGCACATGGTGGAGAAGACAACCATCTAGCTACTGCTATGGACCCATAGTCCAAGGTAGACTACTCACTCATTGCTCCGGAGGCAAGCATGGTGATGAAGAAGACCTCCGGTGGCGATTCCCCTCTCCGGCAGGGTGCCGGGAAGAGCTTCTGGACCCTCCCGATCTTCGGGTCGACGGTGGCGGCGGATCGCGATGTGTTCTGGAAAAGTGATCGGGTGTTTAGGTTTTTCCCATCGGGGGGTCTTTATAGGCGAAGGGGCATCGTCAGAAGTGGACCGAGGTAGTCTCACACATAGGGGACACGACCCAGCCCCTGGCCGCGCCGCCCTGGTGTGTGGGGCCCTCGTGGCCCCACTCCGTCTCCTCTTCGGTTCTTTGGAAGCTTCGGTGAAATTCTGGGCGACTGGCTTTTGTTTCATCCAATTCTGAGAATATTTCCTGTGTAACTTTTCTGAAATACAAAAACAGCAGAAAACAAGGAACTGGCACTGTGGCGACTTGTTAATAGGTTAGTTCCGGAAAATGCATAAAAGTTCCACGAAGTGTAACGAAACACTAAGCAAATGGTGTAAAAATAAGCATGGAGCATAAAAAATTATAGATACGTTGAAGACGTATCAGCATCCCCAAGCTTAACTCCTGCTCGTCCTCGAGTAGGTAAGTGATAACAAAAGAAATAATTTTTGAGGTGACATGCACCCACACAATCTTGACCATATATGTAAGCGTTGTGCGCTGGGATCGAAAGAACTTAAAACATGGGCATGAAAGACATAATCTTGATAGAAGAAACTTAGCAACCATGTTATAATATGAAAATGAACACAAACCAAAGATCATGAAAATGAAACAATGAAAGTCAAACGTGTGTTCAAATCATAAGGAAAAACATACAAAAGGTTTTCAGCTTGTCCTTCATGAAGAGCAAAACATAAATGCATAGGACACCTTCAAGTTTAAGAGGGCGACTAGATACAAATAATTTGAGAACAAGTGAAACCAACAATATGAATCAATCAATGAAAACTTTGGGACAATGCACATTATACTAAGAATGACAACTATGCTCTCTTAATGGTGCATAAAGATAGAAGGTGGTGACTCAACATAAAAGTAAAAGAAAGGCCCTTCGCGGAGGGAAGCAGTGATTAAACATGTGCTAGAGCTTTTCATTTGTAAAACAGAGGGATAAAACTTGAGTTTTGAGAGGTGGTTGCTTTTGTCAACGACTAGCAATGGGGTTCTTACTAACTTCCATACAAAAATGAAACAAGTTTTGAGAGAGAGATTGGCACTTTTTGTGCTCTTTTTATAAAACTTGGCACTCCTCCCCACCTTTTTCCTTTCTCAAACCATGGCTAACCAATTCCATCGGGTGCCCACCAACATTCACATACCATGGAGGAGTGCCTTTTTTCTTTGTTTTTTTCTCTTTTTTTTGGAATAAGCAATATGGAAGATAGCAAATCCGACCACTACGTCCCCATGAGCTGAAAACAGTGTCACGAAACGAGAAGTGTTTTGAAGGTTTTTGAAAGGTAGCACATGAAAATTTACTTGGAATGGCTTACAAATACCATGCATAGGAATTTATAGTGGACACAATGGCAAACTTGGTTTTTAGGAGTTGGATGCACGAGTAGAGCTCATACTCAGTACAAAACAAAGGCTAGCAAAAGACTGGGAGCGACCAACTAAGAGAGCAATAACGGCCATAATCATGCAAAGCGACAAAGCGACATTGAAAGAAGCATAAGATGGCATCAAAAGTCAAAAAATAAATGATCATAGAGGCTATTGGCGACTTTGTAAGAGTCTAACATGTGTGAGCATGCGCCAAGTCAACCCAAATAAAGCATCAAGGAGAAAACCAAAATAATGCTTCCAAACGATAAAAACAACGCATGATTTTTTCAAAGACTTATTAAGCAATCTCAATTATTTGAGAGAAGTCATGCTACAGCAAAACCACTAAGCATGCTATCAAAAAGACATCAAGCACAACATGCAAAAGCCTAGGCCGCAGTCTACACAAGCTCCTTCTTGTACCACTTTTTTGCATAAAGCTTTTTTGCTTTTCCAACACCATTCAAACTTTTTATAACCACCTCTTTTGATGAAAACCAATATATACCAGAGGAAAAAATACACCTTGATGAAAAGATATAACAAGGTCTGAACGCAAATCAAGGCGAAAAATGAAAACTAAACGCAGTTCTAGAAAAAGAGAACACTCATTGAAATGAATAGAGTGAAAAACAGAGTGTTCTTGGCAAATGAAAAGCAAGGCAACTTCTCCAAAAGGAATTTGTTGGGGTCCAACCATTTATTGTAGCAAACAAAACTAAACTAAACTGAAAACTAAAAACAACTGACGCTCCAAGAAAAATGCATAATGCATGAAGCAATAAAAATATAGTGTCTTGAAAGGTGACCTGATTTTTGCCGATGAAGAAGGGGTGCCTCGGGGGCATCCCCAAGCTTTGACGCTTGTACTTCTTGGATATTTCTTGGGGTGATGCATGGGCATCCCCAAGCTTGAGCTTTTGTACATTCTTCAACTCATCTCATCACTCTCCGATCCCTACACTTGAAAACTTCCTTCATACAAAACTAAACACAAATCTATTAGCAACATTAGTGTAAGCACAACATAGCATCAACCTATTTTTGCTTCAGGTTTCAACTCAAAACCACCACATATAAAGCATATACTACTGTAGCAACTTCCCCAAAAGTTCCGTGATCAAAAGAACTAAAAAAGAAAGCGATAAAGCGGCAAACACAAATATTGGTAGAAATCTGTCAAAACAGAACAGCTGACAAAGGTCGAATTTGTAAGGGGTTTTATGTTGCTCAAATAAAAAAGTGTTAAACTAATGAAAGTTTGGATATAACCTGGGGCATATGCACAAAAAATCGCAGGTCCAAAAGATATACAGAGTATTTTCACGAATTTTTACGGTGCAGCACCGAAAACAGTTTTAGGACAGCAACATCCCCAAATCTTACCTCGCTCAAATTAGAGGCTTCTCTTGGCACAAAAACGAAATAAAAAGGATAAGGAGAGATCATTACAGTAGTAATAACTTCCAAGACTCAAATAAAAGAAAAATAACTGGATGTAAAAACATTGGTTATCTCCCAAGAGTGCTTTTCTTTAACGCCTTTGAGCTAGGCGCAGAAAATTGCGAATCAAGTAACATCAAGTGATGAAATATCAAGCTCATAATTTGCTCTAAGAATAGAGTCAAATAATTTCTTTCTCTTTCTAGGGAAGTGTTCCATACCTTTCTTGACTGGGAATTGATATTTGATGGTGCCTTCCCTCATATCAATGATGGCACCTACAGTTCGAAGAAAGGGTCTTCCCTAAATAATAGGACATGAAGCATTGCATTCAAGATCCATGACAAGAAAATCAACGGGAACAAGGTTATTGCTAACCACAATAAGAACATCATTAATTCTTCCCAAAGGTTTCTTCTTAGCAACATCAGCAATAGGAACATCATAATAACACTTTTCAAGAGGCGGTAAATCAAGCATGTCATAAATCTTTCTAGGCATGATAGAAATACTAGCACCTAGATCACATAAAGCATGGCAATCAAAACCATTAACATGCATATCAATGATGGGTTCCCAACCATCTTCTAACTTCTTAGGAATAGAAGCTTTTTGCTTCAACTTTTCATCCCTAATTTTCATGAGAGCATTGGTAATATGCTTAGTAAAAGCAACATTTAAAGAACTAGCATTGGTAGTCAAAGCAAGCTTTTGCAAGAACAAAATAACTTCAGATATATTGCAGCCATCAACATCAAAATCATTAAAGAAAATAGAGCTATCATCTCCTACACTCCAAAAAATTCCAGCACTCTTTTGAGAAAAAGTTTTAGCAGTTTTAGGCTTTTTAACACAAGGAGTGGGAGTTTTCTCTACACCAATCAAAGTAAGAGGATTGATAGCATTAGGAGCAACATCATTAGAGGTAGTAATGGTGCATACCTTCATCTCTCTAGCCATCTCATCTTCTCTTTCCCACCTGGCATGCAATTCTGCTAGCATCCTAACATTTTCATCAATTCTAACTTGGATAGCATTAGTAGTAGCAAAAGGATCAGGCTTAGCGGACATTCTATAACCAAAGAAGATTGCACATTAGACAAAGATGAAATATTGGTTTCAGCTTTGGAAACCTTAGCTTGTAACTCAGGAATAGCCTTGTTTAAATTTTCAAGTTGATGACTAATAGTCCTCAACAGAGCTGATTGCTCTTCCATAGTCTTGGTAAAAGCCCTGTTCTGCTCATATTGCGCCTGCATAAAATTCTTGGTAGCCTTCTCAAGTTCAAAAATTCTTTCTTCACTAGGCATTTTAGGTCTACCAAGATAGCTATTATCACCATTAGAAGGAAACGACCTATAATTGTTACTACTCCCTCCGACCCATAATACTCTTCACTAATGTGGATGTATCTAGATATATTTTAATGGTAGATACATCCATATCAGCGAAGAGTAATATGGGTCAGAGGGAGTAGCAAAATTGTTCCTATAAGCATTGTTGTTAAAATTATTATTTCTAATAAAGTTTACATCAACATGCTCTTCTTGAGCAACCAAAGAGGCTAAAGGAACATTATTAGGATCAACATGAGTCCTATCACTTTAAAGCATAAGCATAATAACATCAATCTTATCACTCAAGGAAGAGGTTTCCTCAACAGAATTTACCTTCTTACCTTGTGGAGCTCTCTCGGTGTGCCATTCAGAGTAATTTACCATCATATTGTCGAGAAGCTTTGTTGCGGCGCCCAAGGTAAGGGACATAAAAGTGCCTCCAGCAGCTGAATCAAGTAGGTTCCTTGAAGAAAAATTCAGTCCTGCATAAAAAGTTTGGACAATCATCCACGTAGTCAGTCCATGAGTGGGACAATTCTTTATCATAGATTTCATTCTTTCCCAAGCTTGAGCAACATGTTCATTATCAAACTGACTAAACTTCATAATATTGCTACGCAAAGCTATAATCTTAGCAGGAGGATAGTATCTACCAATAAAAGCATCCTTACACTTAGCCCATGAATCAATACTATTTTTAGGCAAAGAAAGCAACCAATCCTTAGCTTTTCCTCTCAAAGAAAAAGGAAACAACTTAAGCTTAATAATATCACTCTCAACATCCTTATACTTTTGCATCTCACATAGCTCAACAAAATTGTTGAGATGAGCTGCAGCATCATCAGTACCAGCACCAGAAAATTGCTCTTTCATAACAAGGTTCAACAAAGCAGGCTTAATCTCATAAAAATTTGCAGCAGGAGCAGGTGGCGCAATAGGAGTGCAGATAAAATCACTATTATTCGTCCTAGTAAAATCACACAACTTGGTGTTCTCAAGAGTAGCCATTTTAACAAAACTAAGAGCAGACAAGTAAAAACAACTATCAAGGATTCTAAATTTTTTGGGTTTTTTTTTATAAAACGATGCAAGTAAAAATAAAGTAAAGCAAAACAATAAAATAAAGTAAAGGATGTGCGTGCGAAAACTCCCCTCGCGGAAGTCTTCTTTTTCCTCCCCGACAACGGCGCCAGAAAATTCTTGATGCTTGCGGTACGGTTAATGTTCACCGTCCAGTTGGGAACCCTAAGAGGAAGGTATGATGAATATAGCAGCAAGATTTTCCCTCCGTAAGAAACCAAGGTTTATCGATCCGAAGGGGAAGAAGCCAAACGACTGAAGGTGATGCTTGCTAGCTTGCGACAGCTCCAGACAATTTATAAGGCGCCTCGTCCAAGCTTTGCTTTGCCAGCTGCAACACGGAACCTGCACACAACACAACCAAATACTTTGCTCCCAACTTACGATGAGGTTGTCAATCTCACCGGTTTGCTTGAAATAAAGGAATGAGCGTATCGAGTGGAAAATAGTAATAGTATGCAAGTAAAGTAAATAGTGCGAGTAAAGTAAACAGGTGATATCAATATAAAGGAAATAGGACCGGGGTCCATAGTTCACTAGCGGTGTCTCTCCATAAGATAAAATAATACATGCTGGGTAAACAAATTACAGTTGGGCAATTGATAGAATAAAGACAACGTGCATATGATGAGAGGATCACTATGAGATTTACTCTGGGCATTACAACAAGATACATAGACCGCCATCCAACTGCATCTATGACTAATAATCCACTTGTGGCGAATCAATCCGAGAACTCCACAAGTATTAAGTTGCGAACAACGGATAATTGCATTAAGCAAAGTGTGTAATGTAAACAAAGCATATGCCCTCGAGCATATGAATGTTGTTTTCCCCCTTGTAGCAACAGCACATCTACAACCTTAGAGGTTTCTGTCACTCCCCCGGATTAAATAGAGGCATGAACCCACTATCGAGCATAAATACCCCCTCTTGGAGTCACTAGCAACTACTTGGCCAAGATAGCTACTAACAACGGAGAGCATGCAAGATCATAAACAACATAGAGATAACATAAGATAAATTTTAGTACATCAACTCAAGCATGACACCAATATTCATCGGATCCCAACAAACCAAACATGTAGAATTACATAACGGTGATCTCAATCATGTAAGGTGATACGTCTCCAACGTATCTATAATTTTTGATGCCCCATGCTTGTTTTTACACCATTTGCTTAGTGTTTCGTTATACTTCGTGGCACTTTTATGCATTTTCCGGAACTAACCTATTAAATCTCATAGATGCAGTTGGATGGCGGTCTATGTATCTTGTTGTAATGCCCAGAATAAATCTCATAGTGATCCTCTCATCATATGCACATTGTCTTTATTCTATCAATTGCCCAACTGTAATTTATTTATCCAGCATGTGTTATTTTATCTTATGGAGAGACACCACTAGTGAACTGTGGACCCCGGTCCTATTTCCTTTATATTGCTATCACCTGTTTACTTTACTCGCACTGTTTACTTTACTCGCATATTACTATTGCTTTCCACTCGATACGCTCATACCCTTTGTTTCAAGCAAACCGGTGAGATTGATAACCTCATCGTAAGTTGAGAACAAAGTATTTGGTTGTGTTGTGTGCAGGTTCCACGTTGCTACTGGTTGAAGACGCGCTAACAAGTAATCGTTAACGACGCCCTTGTTAGAGCATCACGCAGCTAGTGGGCATCATCTTCAGTCGTATTTCGTCCTCCTACTGGATTGATAACCTTGGTTTCTTATTGAGGGAAAAAATCGCTGCTATATTCATCACACCTTGCTCTTGGGGTTTCCAACTGGCCGGTCATTTACTTCATTAATTACACGCCAACAAGTTCTCTGGCACTATACATCACCGCGCCATCAGGGCCCGAGCTTGTACCTCAAAGCCAGCTGTGCAAATGGTCGAACATGTCCTGGGCTTCGAAGTTGGTGGCAGGGACCAAGGCGTCTGGCGGCGACATGTTCCTGCCTGCTAGCTGCCGACAAGAGCGCGCAAGGGCACTGGCGACAGGACAACACCACGAGCAAGTGGCGGGGCTATCTTCCAGCGGCGAAAATGTCAATGGCCGGGGCAGGCAGCGGTGGCGCGATAGGGTTGCGGCACAAGGGGTGACGTGTTTTCGAGTCGAGTGGCCTATGTGCCACTGCAAGGAGGTCTTGAGGAAAAAGAGGATGACGAGCGCGGATGCTGCGTCCTGTCTGGGCCGATGCATTTCAAGCCTAAATTTAGGCTTGGAATGGGACGCCGTGGACTGGGATCAAAATATGTCAGATCGTTGGGCTTGATTTTTTTAAACCCCAATTATAATTGGACCAAAATAGTCACCAGCGGTCCGTTTACATGTTTACATTGAACTGCTGGAGATACCCAAAATCACCAACACTCTTTGGATGAGAGGAAGTAAGACTTTAGAGCAGCCCGGCCAATCTGATTCTGTATTGTGTTGGAGTCAGGCAACGCTACAACATTGCTCGTCACGACACTACACACGGAGTTGGGGATTTCTGGTTTGACGATCCGCCCTTTTTACTAATCCACGTAATTGTAAAAGAAAAATTTGCTATAGGGTATCATTATCTTTTGTTATTTGCTGAAATATACTGCTCGATTATTTCTTCACTAGAACACACTATATTACTAAAAACGGAAAGTTAGACACATTTTTTTTCAAAACTAGTCATCTCAAACAAAAGTGTGAAACTTTCTGTTTTTTGGCAATGTGATATGTTTTGGCAAATGTATAATAAAATTATAATGGTACCTGGCAAAAACACAATCGAACAGTATGTCTCAGCAAAGACTAGAAAATAACAATATCCTAAATTTTAAAAAAAAGACCAAGCAGAGACACGGGTGTAATGGTGTGGCAGTAGGCAAGAGGCAAAGAGTGGCGCTGCTGCGACGATTGGAAGGAATTCAGCGGATTCAAAAAAATTGACCGATTAAATGCACCCAACAGTATATTCTGATCTCGTGATCTTATCTTTTCTCTACCAAACGCAGCCATCCTGATTAATTTGCTGCCATTCTTGGTCCGATTTGAACGTTGCGATTCAAACTCGAACCAAAAGATCGCCAGCAAAATCGACCATTAAAACCGGGGCCACCAACCCATTATCCAGAACAATCCCTCTCTCCCTTTCTTGAAGCCACGGCAACCCCCACCCCGCACCCGAACAAACGAGCGCACCACCGCACCGCACCCGACCGCTTTTAAATCCCCACCGCGGACGGATCGAACGGCCGGCCTGCCTGCCTACGCAGTACGCACCTAGGGTTTCGAGTCCCGCCGCCGCTCCGTCCCTCCGTCCGCCGCGCATGGGCCCCGACGAGCTCTCCCCCGCCGCCGCCGCCGGTGCGGGCGACGGCGAGGCCGCCCCGTTCTCCTTCAGCATCTGGCCGCCGACGCAGCGGACGCGGGACGCCGTGGTGCGGCGCCTCGTGGACACCCTCGCGGGGGACACCCTCCTCTGCAAGCGCTACGGCGCCGTCCCCGCCGCGGACGCCGAGCCGGCCGCGCGGGCCATCGAGGCGGAGGCCTTCGACGCCGCGGCGGTCACCGGCGGGGCCGCCGCCTCCGTCGAGGAGGGCATCGAGGCGCTGCAGCTCTACTCCAAGGAGGTCAGCCGCCGCCTCCTCGGCTTCGTCAAGTCCCGCTCCGCCGCCGCCGCCGCCGCCAAGGCCGAGACGCCCAAGGAGGAGCCGGCCGCCGCCGTCAAGGCCGAGCCGTCCGAGGAGGCCGCCGCCTGAGCCTCGGGCACCATTTCGTTTATGCTTCTCGGATAATCTGCACCTAGAGTTCGTATGTGGAAGGGGGTGGCGTTGGCCTGCTTGGGATGGGTCGCCTCTAGGTGTTCGCGTGGCTATGCTGTTATTGTTCTTTGGGTGGTAGGTGCTGGTTCTGTTTTTCTAGCGTGTTTCATTGATTACCGTTTGTATCTCTGAGCAAGGATTGTCTTCGGCCTGTTGTGGCAATGAAGATTTGAGTGACCGGAATTTCCGCCTTTCAAATCAATACATACTAGTATCATCCAATTCTGTTTCGAATTTCAGACTAGAGTTGATAAAGGAGTACCAAATTAAGAGCAATCCACCCGTCTGTTTCAGCGACACTATTTTGCTCTGAACCCTGATCATTGGGTCTAGTTATATATGAATCTGCGTGCATGGGAACACATTTTATTTCTACAGAATGTCTGGCGTCAGCAACCAAAAGATTCTGGCTCGTTTCTTGTTAGTGTAAGTATGCTGTGTCTTCGATTGCTATTTTCTATCTCCTGAGCAAGGAAATTATGAATATCGCACAATAATGATCCAACATTTGACTGAATTTTAAGACTTCCGAATCAATACAATCATCAAAATCTCTAGCATAGCATATATGTCATCTACCGATAGAATTTGACTGAAGGTGATTGGGAATAACCCCAAATCAAGAGCCATCTACTCTTCTGTTTCAAACTTCAAAGACCGCCATGCTATGAATTCTGATCATTGCTCATAGTCCTGTGGGGATGTGCATCATATGACCAAACTTTGCATCCCAGTCCTTGCATATGAATGTAAGCAATATCTCAGTGCACTGAAGGTTTTTACTAGTCCGTATCTCAGTATATTTTGGATCAGTATGTGTCATTGCTGATTATCCAAGGAATCCTTGAATCGTTGCTACTACTGGGCAAGTTTCTAGTATGCTTCTCCCATTTGTTTCCGGTGAATCTTGAGTCTCTTTTAAAAGATGTGATTTGGAAGACCAACATTTCTGTTACAGAAATTTGAACTATGCTTCTCTTTTCCTTTGGTATCACCTGACTTAGAACATTTGGACTGGCAAATGTTATACTCTTCCAGAATTGTTTAATATTCCGAGTTCATTAGTTCGGTTGGTGATGCTACAGCTTTCTACTACCAGCCATTAAGATCAGTTGCACCAAAATAATAGAGTTCTTGTGATTCTTGGATGGTGATGGTCTTGTCCACAACCAACCAGGCTGGCTGACTTGAAACGTTGTTGTTTAGTTTCTACAAGGATTGATATTGTTTAATTAGTTCAAGATCAAGACAAGACGTTTTCCATGATTGGATGGTGCCCCACACCCGCAGCATGCTCCTCCAGATCATAAGGGCCCCCTTTGTGTGAAACAACGTTTAAAGTTTCGTTGGTGTTTGTATTCTTAGGCACTTGGCTGGCAGAATTGACATCATTCCAGTCCTGTTTTTAGTTGATGAGCATGAGTGAATGATCTTATATGCTTTTACATTATAGAATGGCAGTATTGGGTGAACTAAACTTGTGGTCTCTGTTCAATAAACGACACCCTGTGTTTGATGCTTGCTGGTTGCTTGGTTACTCGAGTTGGTTTGATCACATGAGTGGTGTTTGTTGTACCATACCAAAGCCTTCTGGTAACTAAAATGCAGTACTAGTATCAGTGGCCTCCAACACCTATGCTGTTGTGTGTTATACAGCTCCAGGACTTGCTAGCTAAGTTTGCTGCAGTTAGCTATACCATCGCTTGCTTTCAGTTCCAGAACAAAAAAAATCTCTTTCTCTGGTATTGTCGTGGTGTTCATGTTCAACAGACTGTCGGGGGGATGACCCCCGGTAGGGTCAAGAGACTAGAAAGATACAAGGACTATGGTTGACTTTATGACCGGATTGTCAAGGAAGGGCCTGGCCGGAATATAAGAGCATCGGCCAGGCCGGCATATATGTGTATCCCGGCTATGTTCGGATATGCCGGTATAACCGGAACATGTATTCAGAGGTGCCGGCATATGCATTGATATGCCGGCCTAACTCATTTGATATGTTGTGCAGGAGCAGGGAGGCCGGATTACCCGTCCTTCATAGGACGATGGTCCGGCATATAGGTCCGGGATATGGCCAACGGTCATATCCGGGTCACGTGGGTCAACCAGGAGTCACATCCCTACAATCAAGGAGGAAGACATCCAAGCATGGAAGCAGTGCATGGTGACAGGGTGCACAGTGGAGGTCTACCTACCCTCACTGTGCACAAGTACAGCCCTTACCTCAGGATGGTAAGGTCACAGTGCAGGAAGTACAAGACACAGCAAGGGTGAGTCCCATCGAGAGCAATCAGGGAGAAAGTCAAGGGCGTGTGCCTTCGTCAGCTTGCCCTATTTGGAGTATAGTCGGTGTCCCCTGGTCTCAGGTGACCGTTGTAACCCTGGCCACCACTATATAAGGTGGCACATGGAGCCCTAGGAAGGGGTTAGTCACTCTGGGTTCCTACACTTAGCAGTTCATCGTCCTCCTCTAGCAGAGAGCTTGGAAGCACCATTGTTGTATACTCCATCGATCCAAATATATAACCAGTAGAGCAGGAGTAGGGGTGTTATCTCCTTACGAGAGCCCCGAACCTGGGTAGATCAGTGTTCCTTTCTGTCGTGCTTTTTAGCTCGTTCACCTCTCCCGAATCCTCCAGCATCTAGTTCGGCCCCCATTTAAGCCATCCCATGGCATATGTTGTTTCACCACGACGACATTTGGCGCCCACCGTGGGGCTGATCGATATGCTGGGCGGAGTGTTTATTCGGACGGGGTCTGTGATAGCAGCTTCGGGAGTGCGCGTGGTCTCTGGCCTCGTCCAGAGGCTAGGCTCGCTCAGCTTCGTCAGCGACAACGCCGGATGTCTCGGCGGCCGGCCGTTCCTCAGGGATGGCCGGATCATGTCTTTCGGTTCCCACGAGGTGTACGTGGGGACTGAGAGAGTTTGCAGGGAAGAGGTACTGATGGCGGCGGATCCTCCGTCACATCGGCTGGCTCACGCTGGGCGTAGCGCTCGCTCAGTAGAGTCGGCCGAGGTAATTATGGCCGGCACATCAGTGCCGCCGGCAGATGGTGCCGGCAAGGCAGCATCAGCAGCAGGAGATACTCCCCCGGAGCCGCCGAAGGCCAAGAGGTCGGCACGTCCTCCGTTGGAGCGTGTCGAGAACCTGGCTGGCACTTCCGCTGTGCCGGCAAAGGGTCAGGTGCTTCTTCCCATCATCGATCGGCTTCTCGAGCCGGTGCGATCCGGCGATGATCCGGAGCAGACAAGGGAGGTCCTGGAGGGATCTCGTCAGGCCCTCGTCGACGAGGCCCTGGCCATGCATCAGGAGCGTGAACGGTTTAACCGGCAACTCCGTGAGTATGAGGCAGCACATGGTTTTACTCCTGTGGTAACCCGGCCTAGCCGGATAAATGAGGTTAGAACTAGAGGTAGAGATCTTAACACTGAGCTAGGTAAAGATGCTAGAGCTAAGAGTCATACTGCAACTAGCACTATGCCTAAGGTAGTCTATAGCTCACCAGTGAAGAACCTTAGAGCAGCAGCGGAGGTAGCTAAGGACTTATCTAATTTGTCCGGCGAAGCACTGCATGAGCAGCAAGCCCGGCTTAACCATCTTTTGTCTGAAGCTACCAAGCAGCAGGAGGCCTTTAAGAAGGCAAACCCAGGTGCCGGGGCATCCCAGTACGTTGCGTCGGTGGGAGGTGCCGGCGCAAGGTCAAGGGGGGAGGCTTCGTCCCCGCATCCAAGCGCCCGGCGTGCCGGAAGTGTGACCTCTGGCCGCCGGGACAAGCAGATCCAGGTGTATGATCCGGCAATCACCGGAAAACAGGCGACGGTGCAGAGAAGTGTCGGCCATGCTGACAGGAATGTCGGAAGCAAGAATGCCGGTCAGAATGTGCCGGCCGGGCAAGGAGCAGCTTCGGCCGGTGTGGGCCAGAGTAATAGTGCTGCTCGGCGTCAGCAGCAAGGTGCCGGGGGTGCAGCCCAGCAGCAAGGTGCAGGTCAGCCGAGACATCGAGAAGATGATGGGAACTCCGCCCTTGCCAGGGCGGGATATCAGCAGCAGCACCAGCAAGGCCAGCAGTATCAGCAAGGCCAGCTAAATGAGCAGTGTCATCCGGAGCAGCAGCAGCAAAAGATGATCGCAGGCCCAATTGCATCCCGGCTAGGACCCCGGTCCTTGGCGGCAAGTGATGCGCGCTTCAAGCTAGACAGGATTCACCAATCAGAGTTGGTGGAGAGGCAAGGAGCTCCGGGTCCTATGTGCTTTGGACCCCGGATCATGGGTGAGCCGGTACCTTACTACTTCCAGCTCGCGCGCGGCGCGAGGACATACAACGGCAGTACAAAGCCGGAAGATTGGTTGGAGGATTACTCCACCGCAGTGAACATTGCCGGAGGAAACCTCAGGTGGGCGGTACGGTATGTACCGCAAATGCTAGAAGGACCAGCCAGGATATGGCTGAATAATCTGCCGGCCGGAAGTATCAACGGCTGGGTTGATTTCGAAGAGCAGTTTGTGTCAAACTTCACCAGCACATACAAGAGGCCTAACCGTCCGCAGCAGTTGGCCAACTGCCGGCAAGGAGTAAATGAGACCGACCGTGACTACCTGACCAGGTGGTGCACATTGCGCAATTCCTGCGAAGGAGTTGTGGAGCAGCAGGCCATCATGTGGTTCGCTCATGGGTGCCGGCATGGCACCATGTTGTGGCAAAAGCTTCAGAGGGAAATGCCGGCCACGTTGGCCGAGACAATCAAGATTGCCGATAGTTATGCTCTGGGAGATCCCATGCAGCCCACCCTTGATTCACAAGGATAGGGGCAGACTCAGGGGAACACCAACAGCGCCGGGAGACCAGGCCAATACTATCGCTCTGATAACCGGAACAAGAGAAGAGATGAAAGGCCGGATTACCGGTATGGGGCAGCACAAGTAGCAGCGGTGGAGGAAGAGCAAGAGGGCGCCGGCAGTAGCCAGCGTCCGAGATATGAGGGCAATCAGCAGCCTCAGCAGCAGCAGCAACAGCCACAGCAGCAAGCGCAGCCCTTCCAGAAGAAGAATGTCTGGATCAACAAGAATGCCAGCGGCGGTGCCGGCCAGAAGAAGCAATGGCCGAAGCATACGGTGGGTCTGGCCATGGACAAGCCTTGTGTGTTTCACACGTTCCAGCCGGGTAAGCCGGCCAACCATTTGACGAGAAACTGTTCATGGCTAGACGACATATTAGCAGGTCGGGCAGGTCCCTGGGGACCAGCTAGACCATCTGTCCCGGCAGCTCCATCGCCATTGACAGGTGCAAATACAGTTGCAGTCCCGCCCAGGCCGGTTAATCCCGGGAATCAGAGCAATGCCGGAAATGCCGGCGTAAATCAAGTAGATCAGAACTATAACCCGGAGTACTATGCCGAAGGCCCAGCAGCGGGCCGAAATGAGTACAAGGAACATGATCAGAGCTACATGGTCTTTGAGACCGAAAGAACAGACAAGCAGAGCTTGTACCGGAGGTGTTTGGAGGTGAATGCCGTTATGTCGGCAGTTCCGAAGCTAATGTACTGGTCTGACCAGGCCATTGGCTGGGATAGGGCAGATCATCCCAGGATCATGCCAAACCCCGGCAGATATGTGCTAGTAATGGATCCGACATTTGTCGGGCCGGCTAATAACGTGAGATTCAGCAAGGTCCTCATTGACAATGGGAGCAGCATCAATATCATGTACCGGGATACGATGCAGAAGCTGGGCATCAAGGAAAATATGTTGGAGCCAAGCAAGACCACATTCCACGGCATTGTGCCGGGACTTTCGTGTGCGCCGATGGGCAAGATCCGGATGGATGTCATGTTTGGCAACCGGGATAACTGCAGGGTGGAGAACCTCATGTTTGAGGTGGTGGATCTGGAAAGCCCTTACCATGCTTTGCTGGGTAGGCCGGCACTGGCAAAGTTCATGGCCTCTACGCATGTTGCGTACCTGAAGATGAAAATGCCAGGGCCCAAGGGAGTGATCACCATCATTGGTAATTACAAGCGCTCGATGGCATGTGCAACAGCCGGATCTAATCTGGCTGAAACTCTGATCATTGCAGAGGAAAAGAAGAGGCTCAAGCGAGCAGTGGAGATTGCTGAAACGGTCGTGGCCAGCAAATCTATGCCGGGCATGACAAACCCAAGTGGCGGCACTTCTTTTCAAGTGGCCAAGGAAGTCAAGAAGGTGCCTCTGGATGAGGCTTTTCCGGAGCGCTATGCCCTCATCGGGGTAGGTTTGGATCCCAAATAGGAAGTTGAGCTCATAAGCTTCCTCCGTGAGAATCGGGATATCTTTGCATGGTCTACTTCAGACCTGCAAGGTGTGCCGAGGGAGCTGGCTGAGCACGCATTGCATGTGAGACCGGATGCTAAGCCGGTGAAGCAGCCGCTCCGGCGGAATGCAGGTGATAGAAGGAAAGCCATTTGGGACGAAGTGGCTAGGCTCCTAGCCTCCGGCTTTATCAAAGAAGTGCTTCATCCGGATTGGGTGTCTAATCCGGTTTTGGTGGAAAAGAAGAAGGATGAGCCCGCCATAGTGAAAGTATGGCGGATGTGTGTCGATTACACCAACTTGAACAAGGCATGTCCTAAGGATCCATTCCCGCTACCTCGGATCGATCAAGTGATTGATTCCACGGCCGGATGTGAACTGTTATCATTCGTAGATGCTTATTCTGGTTTCCACCAGATCCCCTTGTATGAGCCGGATCAAATAAAGACATCCTTTATTACCCCGTACGGGGCTTATTGCTATCTCACTATGCCGTTCGGTCTAAGAAATGCCGGCGCAACGTACCAAAGGTGTATGCAGAAATGTTTGCACGATCAAATAGATAAAAATGTGCAGGTATATGTCGACGATGTCGTCATAAAGACCAAGGAGAGTAAGACTCTCATAGATGATCTCCGGGAAACCTTCGCAAACCTGAGGAGGTTCCGGATGAAGTTAAATCCGGCTAAGTGTACGTTCGGTGTGCCGGCAGGCAAGTTGCTCGGTTTCCTTGTTTCCAGCCGGGGTATTGAGGTGAATCCCGGCAAGATTCGTGCCATAGAAAGAATGAAGCCGCCGACAGATTTGAAAGAAGTACAGAAGTTCACTGGGTGCCTCGCATCCCTGAGCCATTTCATAAGCCGGCTGGGAGAAAAAGCTTTGTCGTTATATCAATTGATGAAGAAGTCCGACACATTTGTCTGGACAGCACAAGCAGATGCAGCTTTCAAGGAATTGAAACAGATGTTGTCAACAGCGCCGGTATTGGCGTCTCCAATGCCCCGGGAGCCGATGTTGCTCTATATAGCGGCAACCAACAGGGTTGTCAGTGCAGTGGTAGTAGTGGAGCGAGAGGAGGGAGGCAGAACCGTGCAGCGGCCGGTATATTATCTGAGTGAAGTTCTCTCCACCTCAAAGCAAAACTACCCACACTATCAGAAGATGACTTATGGTGTCTATATGGCGGCCAAGAAGCTCAAGCATTACTTCCAAGAGCATCCAATCCGGGTAGTGGCCGAGGCCCCTATCTCGGAGATCATTGGCAATAAAGATGCCAGTGGCAGAATAGCCAAGTGGGCAATAGAGTTGTCGCCATATACTCCTCAATATGACAAGAGAGATACAATCAAGTCCCAGGTGTTGGCTGATTTCTTTATTGACTGGGCCGAGATACAATATGAGCCACCCTTGCCAGATGCAAATTATTGGAGGATGCATTTCGACGGTTCCAAGACAATACATGGCCTGGGTGCCAGCATAGTTCTCAGTTCACCAAAGAATGACCAATTGAGATATGTCCTGCAGATTCATTTTGCAGCATCAAATAATGTGGCGGAATATGAGGCACTGGTGCATGGCCTGAAGGTGTCTAAGGACATAGGAATTCGCCGGATTATGTGTTTCGGTGATTCTGACTTAGTGATTCAACAATGTTCCGGCATATGGGATGCGCATGATGCAAATATGGGATCCTACCGTTTCCTGGTGCAACAGTTAAGTGGTTACTTCGAAGGTTGTGAGTTCCGGCACGTTCCCCAGGCTCAGAATGAAGCAGCCGATGCATTGTCCAAGCTGGGATCTTCCAGAGATTCAATCCCGCCCGGCATTTCATTGGAGCATCTGAGGAAGCCGTCAATCAAGCCCTCGCCGGAGTCATCTTCCATTTATGTCCCACCGAGTCTGGAGGATGCAGTTCCAATGGAGATAGATGCCAGAGCCAGGTCAGATAACCCGGGGACTGTTTTCTCAGTCCCGGGGACTGGGCCGACATATGCGGTGAGCGCAGTATTCCGGAGCAGAAATAGGGGCAAGGGTAAAATGTACCAAGAGGTTGTGCCGGTATACCCGAGGACTGCTCCGGCATACCCGGGGACTGATCCCTCAGTCCCGGGGACTTCGCGGCCCATGGAGATCGATTATGTGTCGACCGAAATGATGGAGATAGATCAGACAGTATTCACTGTCAGGGAAGTGCCCTCATGGGCACGTCCAATCATGGATTTCCTGGTGAATGGCCAAGTGCCGGCGGATGAAAATGAAGCCCGCCGAGTTACAAGGAGATCCAAAGGTTATACCATCATAAACAAGGAAATGTACAAAAGAAGTGTCACCGGAGTATTGCAGAGATGTGTCGAATCTGCGAAAGGCCTGGAGATGCTCCGGGAAATTCATCAGGGGGAGTGTGGTCACCACGCTTCATCCAGAGCATTGGTGGCAAAGGTATTCCGGCATGGCTTCTATTGGCCGACGGCACTGCAAGAAGCAGAAGATTTGGTCCAGAAATGCAATGGCTGTCAAAGATATGCCCACCAGATTCATCAGCCGGCATCTGCCTTGAAGACTATCCCGATAACCTAGCCCTTTGTTGTTTGGGGCCTGGATATGGTCGGGGCTTTTAAGCCGGCCAGAGGAAAGATGACCCATATCTTGGTCATGGTGGACAAGTTCACCAAGTGGATTGAAGTAAAGCCCATAAGCAAGTGTGATGGACACACAGCAGTGAAATTCCTAAAAGATATAATCTTGAGATATGGTGTTCCCCATGGCATCATCACTGACAATGGGTCGAACTTTGCCCAAGGGCCAGTCGCCAGATTTTGTGAGGAAGTGGGAATCCGGCTGGACATTGCGTCGGTCGCTCACCCTTGTACCAATGGCCAAGTAGAGAGGTCAAATGGACTAGTGTTGTCCGGCATAAAACCTCGGCTGATAGAGCCACTGGAGAAAACTCCGGGATGTTGGCTAGATGAATTGCCAGCAGTGCTTTGGAGTTTAAGGACAACTCCGAATAGGTCAACAGGCTATACACCATTTTTTCTTGTGTATGGAGCAGAAGCTGTACTTCCAACAGATGTAATACATGATGCACCAAGAGTGGTGCTATATACTGAGGAAGAGGCTAAAGAAGCCAGGGAAAACGATGTTGATCTGCTAGAGGAAGCAAGAGAAATAACTCTGTCAAGAACAGCAGTATATCAGCAGAACCTCAGACGCTATCATGCGCAGAAGGTGAATCCAAGGAGATTCCAAGAGGGAGATCTAGTACTCCGGCTAAGGCAAGGCACAGAGGGCCGGCATAAGTTAACTCCTCCATGGGAGGGGCCATTCATTGTGAGAAGAGCTCTGCACAATGATGCCTATTATCTTATAGATGCGCAGGCCCCCAAGAAGAACAAGACAGACAGGTCCGGAGAAGAAACCAAGCGACCATGGAGCATAGCCCTACTCCGTCCCTTTTACTCCTGAGCAGCACAATGTATGTATTTCCATATTTTGCTTTGTGTGCCGGCGCTTTATGCCGGCACAAGACTAATGAATGAAATGTCGGCATCCCGAAGAGATCGGGTACTGCCTCCGAGGTATATCGTTGTTTATTTTCAGTTCTTGTTTGTATGCCGGCTGGCTTGATTCGAATGTTTCCTGTGTCGGCCTAGTAGTGTGTCGGCACCAAAGGCCGCTCTTCGACTCAGCTGCTGTCCGAAACCCGGCTTCATGGCTAGCAAGAGTAGATGCCGGAGTTTGTATACACATGGAAAATGGCTAAGGAAATGTAAAGCAAGCGAACCGACATTTATGTTATTGCTAAAGTTAAAACTTGAAATGTCAGATGATTTGAAGTCTAAGTTTCAGAGTTGAAGTACTGTATGTTTAATGAAGCAACCTTGAGACTCATACGTCGAAAGCCAAAAAAGGTAGACAAGTAGCCAAGGTTGTGAAGTTGAGGAAACAGGAAAACAAACTCGGTGACTTAGCCAAAAGATGATCCGACATTCATAATCAAACAAACCAAGTTAAAACTTGTTCAGCTAGCAAACTTAAGGGAAATAGAGTATATATTACATCTGCACCCGGCATACCGGGGATATGATAAACCTTAAAGTTTTTGGTACGGCAAAGTTAAGAAGCAGGGGCAGAAGCAGAGCCGCCGGCTGGTGGAGCTGTAGCAGTGGAAATGTCGGCTTCAGGAGTGCCGGACCCAGCAGATGGAATGGAGCCATCACCTCCGCCCGGGACAGATGCCTGTTCCGGAGCATCAGTGCCGGCCTCTTCAGCTTCCTCTTCGTCTTGGCTGGAATCGGAGCCCTCAGCATCAGCAGCATCCTTGGCATCGTCTGCTGTCTTCTCCGGCTCGCGGATGTCCCGGACAAAAGCATCGGTGTCGGCATAGTCCACATAACTGTGGGCCAGTTCCCGCCGACGCCGGATGTGTTCCGGATCCGTGGTCCAGATAGATCCTTCGCGCACAGTGCGCAAAGTCTCTAGATCAGCTTTTTCATACCAAGAGAGGAAGTAGGTGAGAGCTTCATTAGCCCCCACCCGGGCGCCGGAATCCCGCCATTCCCGGAGGCGAACCTTGGCGAGCTGCAGATCATTGCCGAGGTCGACGGGGTCAGTGGGGGTCCTTTGCCCCGGCCAGAGGGCAGAATATGCCTCCTGGGCGCCAAGAAAAAGTTCTTCCGTGTAGAGGGTCATGGCGTTCTTCCGGGATTGAAGGGCCAGCAATTGTTCCGACATGTCCCAATTGGCCGAGTCAACCGGAACACCCCGATTCTCTCGATCCAACTGCAGAGCCCTCTCAACGTCTTCGACGGAAGCGGGAAACATGTCTGAGAAATAGAAATAATGTTAGCAAGAGGAGAATATGTCGGCATAGGTTATGCCGGAAAGGATCATGATATGTCGGGCAGGATAAGGAAAAAGGATTTGAAGCTTACTGGCGAGGTCGGCATTGAGCTGTGCAACTGTAACTTCCCATTTAGTTGCCTGCTCCTTCAAGCTAGACAAATCGGCATGGGCGTTGGAGGCATCAGTCTCGGAGGTGACAAGCAGCTCCTGGGCTTTTTTGAGTTGGCCCTCCCTCTGCTCCTTCTCCTCCAGAAGCTCGGCAATCCGGCCCTTCAACTGCTCTATCTCGACCTTGTGGGCGGCATCCCGGTCGTCCAGTTGCTTGGCCACATCCACTGAGGACGTACAGTCCTGGTGGCGTGCCTCCAGTGCAGCTTTATCATCTGAAAAGATTTGAAGTCGAAATAATGTGAAGATAGAAAACATAGACAAGAGATAAAGGATTTGAAGTATAAAGTGTATACTTGGGTGACAGCATGACCCGGCATACCTGTCAGCTCCTTCACCCTCTTAAGAAGCTCGGCGACTTGTTCTTCAGTGCCAGCTGAAGAATGTCGGCACAAGGTTATGTGTCGGCAAGAATAGTATTGCAAAGTAAAAAGAGGAAAGGTATCCGGCATATAGCGATATGTCGGCGAAGTTTACCTTTCTTGGACAGCTCCAGCCGAAGCTTGCTATGCTCGTCGGATAACTTCCGATGCTCGCATACCAAGTCATGATACATGTCGGCCCGTGTGTTGTTCATGCGCTGCAAAAGTGTTGGGATTTGAGATGTCATGAGAGAAACTTAGCATATCAGTTAAGTTGAAGATTCTATCAAGTGATCATTCTTTTGAAGACCCGACACAGGTGCTGCGCACCTATCCCGGCCCTCGGTGACTAGGATTTGAAGCTCGGATCGAGCTTATATGTCGGTCAGAAGGATTTGAAACTTACATCAGATTTTAGTTTTTTGAAGACCCGGCACAGGTGCTGCGCACCTATCCCGGCTCTCGGTGACTAGGATTTGAAGCTCGGATCGAGCTCATATGTCGGCACATAGTTTGAGAGCAGCTAACTAAAAGAGTATTGGAAAATCCCGGATGTCCGTATCCCGGACAGCCGACATTTTCGGGGACTGGGGATATACGTGGAAAAGGCTTACGTTGGTGGCATCGGCCAGGCGATGAAGTCTTTGCTGGAGACTGAGGAGTTCGCAGTCAATTGGAATGGGCTTCGCGGCCAGGATATCAGATGGATCGCCAGTAGCCGAAGCTTCGGCCAATTTCTTGCTCCTGGAGTCGGCAGTGTCCATGCTGTCAGCCTCATTCCACCTGACGCAGTGCTCCTTAAGAGACCCAAGGCTCTGGTCACTTTTCGTCTCCAGGGGGACGCGGCCCTCAAGTTCCGGCGTGTCGAAGAAGCTGGGCCGGTAGCCAGGCCGGGTTGCTGCCCTGCCAAGATGCAGGGCCAGGGCAGAGCTGGGCCGGGACGCCGCTTTAGAGGGAGCAGTGGCGGCGGATGGTGTGCCGGACTTGACCGGGGCAGAGGTCTTGTCCGGGATGGAGGTCTTGGCCGAGCCAGCGGTCTTGGCTGGTGCTGGAGTCTTCTCAGGAGAGGGAGTCTTGGGTGCGGGTTGTTCCGGCGCGGCCGGTGCAGCTTGGCCAGCAGAGGCAGGTTCCGGAGTAGTCCGGACTTCCGGCACTGCAGGGCCTTTTCCTTTGATATCTGTGCCGGCGCTCCTGTTGCTTGCGCCGGCATCCTCAGTATTCCCGGCGCCGCTGATGGGCGCGCCGGAGTCTGGGGCATCTTGTTGGGCTCCTGTGTCCATATGGACATCAGAAGCTGGAGGTTCCTGTTGAGCCCCCGAGTCCATGTGGACATCGGGGGCAGAGTTGTCTTGCTCCGGCGGAGGATCGTCCTTCGCCGGGGAGGTAGGTCTATCGGGCGCAGGCGAAGATGCCGGCGCCGGGGAGGTCGTGTGACTTGCAGATGGTATGTCAGAGGTGGCAGTTTCCGCCGGCTTGGTAACCTTCGGGCCGCCACTCGAGCCAGAAGCTTGTTTCGGCGCAAGAGGAGCCCTGAAAGAGAGAAAACACCAAGTCAATAATCAAAGCAAGAGATATGTCGGAGGAAATACAAAGAAAAGAAACTTACCCCGAGGCAACAGGCCTCTGTTTCTTCGGAATAGGCACGCCAACCTTCTGCCTCTTCTGTTGCTGAGGTGTGTCGGGCTGGGGCTTCACGCCTCGCTTCCGGCCGGCACGTCCGCCAGTGGAAGGAGGTCCCTGGTTCAGAGGGGCGGCGTCGACAACCATGTCGTCCGGGATAGCTGAGGACGGCATTGGAAAGGCGTAAGCAACAGGTGTTTCTGGAAAAGCATAAGCAAGAGGTGTCGGGCAGATAAACATCCGGCAGTCTTCATCGGAATCGTCGTCACTCCAGTCTTGAGTGAAATGCCGGGATGAAGAGCCCTTACCCGAGGCAGCTGCAGCACGGGTGCTCCGGGGTAGCTTGTCCCAGTGATCCGGATCTTCAACATCCGCAGCAGTGCGGTCTGCCGCGATCTTGATCCAGGAGTTCTCCATACTCTGGAAGCTGAACTTCTGCATAATGCAAAGTAAATGGGTCAGAAGCAAGAAATATGCCGGTGCAAGAAGTATGTCGGATCAAGCATTATAAGTATGTCGGCAAATAACAAATCTCGGGTCATGCATGATAACTATCTATATGCCGAACAAGAGAGTATGTATCGGCCAGAGTATTTACCGTTGGGGCGGGCCGGTCCCGGCTGTATGGTTCAAGTCCCCAGGCAAAGGTGGCCTGAGAGGACTTGCAGACGTCCTTGATCCGCCGCAGAATGTCGGCCGGGGTCAGCTCATGTGTAGAATGCCGGGTGGAGTCCATGGGCCCGCTCATCTGGCAGATTTTGTGTGACCGGCGCTGTAGAGGAGAGACGCGCCGGCTGATAAAGCATGCCACTAAATCTTGAGGGGTAAGGCCGGCATCCCGGAGCTCGCCCTTAACCCGGTGGAGAGCATTCACCGGCATCACCGAGTTCTTCGGATTGTAGGTCCAATTCTTCATAGCCAAGGGTGGCTCGTCCACAAATGGCGGCAGGTTGAGCAGATCCACGTCGGTGGTGTTCTTGACGTAGAAGAAGCTTTTCTGCCACTTCTTGCAAGACTCGAGGAGTTCCACCTTGGGGAAGTCCGAGCCCTTCCGGGACATGATGGTGGCCGCGCCACAAAGGGTCATGGGGCGGTCCTTCTTCTCCTGGGCCGTCTCCGGCGGGTCATCCTTGCTCCGGGGCGGCTCTTGGACGACTTGCTTCCGTAGTTGAAAGTACTTCGCCCAGGCTTGGGAGAAGGGCTCTATGCCGGCGAAGCCTTCGCAGAATGCGGCGAAGGCGGAGAGGATCATCACCGCGTTCGCCGGAATATGGTGAGGCTGCAGGTCGTAGGTGTCGAGGACGTCCCGGAAGAAGTCCGACGCCGGCAGGCCGAAACCCCGCTCGAAGTGGGCAATGAAGACGACTCGTTCGCCGGGTTCAGGTGCCGGCGCAGTCTCTCCCGCAGGTAGCCGGCATGCAACACCCTCCGGCACTCTCCTGGTGGAGGTGACCCAGGATATGTCGGCCGGGGTAACCTCCGACCCCTCCCAGCCGGAGCGTCCTTGGACCCGGGCCGAGTTATCTTCCTCTGAGGCCGAGGTACCCGTCATGCTTGAGGAAGCCATCTGGATGGCCGGAACAAGGCGTGAGAGCTGGAGTCCCATGATGTTAATCCTATCAAGGCCAGAGAAAAGGGGGAGGTTAGTCTCTCCGGTATACCACTCTCCCAGAAGTTAGCAGGAAAAGGGGATCTACCATCGCAGTTAAAACCGGAAACAAAGCATGGAAATAAGCTCTACGCAAGAACATCTGTGAACCATAGAAGAGCTTCTCTGGCAATGCTAATCGAGGCAAGAAGATACTATGAAGAGAAACTGCTAAAGATCTGAGCGCGCAGTGATACCGGAACAAGGCTGCGAAAAAGCGTGAAAGAGGAAGAACAGAGGATGAACTCACCGAAGCTTGGCCGGCGGCAATGGAGCGGCGGTGAGCGTGCAGAGGAAGATCCGGTCCTCCTGCAATGTGGCAAAGAGAAGAGGCGGCGGCGTCGTCGACGGGAACGTCGGGCGTCGTCGAGCGTCGGCGCCGGCGTGGAGCAGGACGGCGGTGGTGCTCCTTCGCTGTTCTTCCGTCCGGCGAGGAAGCGCGAGAGGCAGAGGAGTGGAGGAAGAAGAAGGCACTGTGGGGGTAAAAAGAGCAAGTTTACCCCCACCCCCGTATTTATACCAAAGGGGCCAGGGTCGTGGGGATCGTGGCGAGTGTTCCACTACCCCGACCGTTTCTGCGAGAGATCGCCACGTGGCGGCACGGAGTGGGGCGGCGGTTACAATAACCGAGCCACTAGGCAATGATGGCCTGAAGTAAAGGCGCCGTGAACTGTCATGTCGTATGTCCGTTCATGATAGCAGGGCAGTTGCAAGTTTCGATGCAAACTGTCGGGCTTGGCTTCTCAAGGAAGTGTCGTCGTGCCGGAATAACTGCCTGGGGAATATGTTTCGTCCGGAATACCCCGGGACCGGCCGGAATAACTTTTGGAGAAGAAACAGTAGCCGGTATATGTGCGGATGTCCCGGCATATAATCTAATAGTCGGTATATAACAATAGAGCCGAGATATAATGAAAAGAAGATGTGTTGAACCTGCCAAGGCCCCTCAGTCAAGACTGGGGGACCTCGACAACTTCGGGGACTAATGTCGGGGGGATGACCCCCGGTAGGGTCAAGAGACTAGAAAGATACAAGGACTATGGTTGACTTTATGACCGGATTGTCAAGGAAGGGCCTGGCCGGAATATAAGAGCATCGGCCAGGCCGGCATATATGTGTATCCCGGCTATGTTCGGATATGCCGGTATAACCGGAACATGTATTCAGAGGTGCCGGCATATGCATTGATATGCCGGCCTAACTCATTTGATATGTTGTGCAGGAGCAGGGAGGCCGGATTACCCGTCCTTCATAGGACGATGGTCCGGCATATAGGTCCGGGATATGGCCAACGGTCATATTCGGGTCACGTGGGTCAACCAGGAGTCACATCCCTACAATCAAGGAGGAAGACATCCAAGCATGGAAGCAGTGCATGGTGACAGGGTGCACAGTGGAGGTCTACCTACCCTCACTGTGCACAAGTACAGCCCTTACCTCAGGGTGGTAAGGTCACAGTGCAGGAAGTACAAGACACAGCAAGGGTGAGTCCCATCGAGAGCAATCAGGGAGAAAGTCAAGGGCGTGTGCCTTCGTCAGCTTGCCCTATTTGGAGTATAGTCGGTGTCCCCTGGTCTCAGGTGACCGTTGTAACCCTGGCCACCACTATATAAGGTGGCACATGGAGCCCTAGGAAGGGGTTAGTCACTCTGGGTTCCTACACTTAGCAGTTCATCGTCCTCCTCTAGCAGAGAGCTTGGAAGCACCATTGTTGTATACTCCATCGATCCAAATATATAACCAGTAGAGCAGGAGTAGGGGTGTTATCTCCTTACGAGAGCCCCGAACCTGGGTAGATCAGTGTTCCTTTCTGTCGTGCTTTTTAGCTCGTTCACCTCTCCCGAATCCTCCAGCATCTAGTTCGGCCCCCATTTAAGCCATCCCATGGCATATGTTGTTTCACCACGACGACACAGACTACACTTCTTGATGTTGCCACGGTGAGACTGTCTATCAACTTGTTCAGGTCTATGTCAGTTAGGCATTGCTTCTGAATTTCTTTTTCAGAAAGGCATGTTCGGACACAAGGTTGGATCTCTTGGTCCTGACGAGAGGATGTAACGGGGCCGACCCTTCATGGAGGCGTCTGCCATCTTTCTTTTGGACAGTTCTTGATGTGACACAAACACTGCAGAACACCGAATCTACACTTCTTGAGTTACGAAGGGTAATGTGACAAATGAGCCTTGAGTGCTTGCCGCCAAAGATGAAGTGCACACTGTAAGTTGTTCTATTAGCTCTATGAAAATCCTGATTCTTGTGCTCTGATTTAGACAAAGAACAAGACTGTTGCTGATTCACAGAGTTATGAAAATCCTGATTCTTGGGTTCTGAAGTAGGGACTTCAACAAGGCAGCAATTTTCAGTGAACTAATTCTTGCAAGATGAGGTTTTTGTAAAGGTTTTTTCAACATATGGAACACAAAAGCACATGTTTAGACAATGTCTAATTTGCTTTTCCTCTTCCTAGTGTATCCAATAACAAGTCGCACACAAACAAATAATCATGACCATGCTCTCTGATCTGGAATTGGATGAGCAATTGAAGAGATAATACGCTCATGCCTGAGTGAGGCCTCTTGGAGAATGATAACGAGGATGCAACAGAAACGTAGGTCGAGATATATCTAGAAACAAGGTGTCCCTTTTAACAACATTATTCACTCGTATGTTTGTAACAAAATAGAGACAGATTACCTGAAATTAATATTATAAAGAGCTCTATTATAAAACATGTAACTGGAATAACACAAACTTTACATGGCCTCCTGAAGGCAATGAACACCAGTATTTCAGGAATAACCGTCTTACAATATAGAAATACAGGAGTTGCAAATGATGTTTTAATAATTATAAATATAAGATTAAAGCAAGAATGACGTGGATGCAGCAGATCCACCACGCCAGAATGCTATTGCAGAAAGAACCACTCTGCTGCATTCACACGCGAACCTCTGGAACATGCATCATCTTCTGGTGCATTCCGTTCTTGTCCCACTGGGTCTTGAAGTCCTTGTGCAAGCCCAACAGCCAGAGACTCTTCAGGGAGAGAAGGTTCTCAATGCCTTGAGGGACCCTATCAAGCTTCGACAGCGACACAGCATACAAAGCTTCAATGCTTGGAAGGGCACCACCGATGATCTTTAGCTCCTTGACACCATGCATTTCCTTTAACACAAGTGTCTTCAGGTGAGGAAAGGATTCTGCAGAAAGAACCAAAATGGCTGCACTAGGCACGTTGTTAAGTCTCAGGGATGTGAGGTTTGGCAAGGATGCAAGTATCCTCATCGGGTCTTCCCCAAGGTGACACCTGCTTAGAGCTAGATACTTGATATTAGCCCCGTGGCCACGAAATATCGGGCAATCCAGTGTTCCCTTGGCCCCTCCTCTGATGATTAACCTGTGAAGATGTGTAGACCTTGGCTTGAGAGTCTCAAAACGAAGTGCCTCATTCTCATCCTTTGCCGAAAGAAGCAAGCTGGAAAGAAGTGGCATATTTGACAGGGTAGCAAAAATATTTACACAATCAGTAGAACTTATGTTGTCGATCCACAAACTTCTCAATTGCATCATTCTCTTCAGCTGCTCAGCTAAGTCCTTGTTTGCTTGGACCGTCTCAAGAGTCTGCAGCTCTTCCATGTTGGACAGGTCTTTAGGTGCTTGAATTCCGATAAAGTACAGAAACTTTGATTGCTTCTCATCAGCAAATCTATCAGCTAAGAGGTGTCGTAGCTTCTTGATCTTAGCAATCCCTCTGGGCAGTTTCTCTATTTTAGTTTGCTTGATGTCCAGAGTGTGCAGGTTAGATAGATTCTCAACAGAGTCCGGGAGTGACTTGACCTTGGTGCGGCGTAAGCCAATGTAACGTAAATTGAACAGAGTGCCTATTAATGCTGGCACTTCAGTGATTTCGGAATCTTGTAGCTCGAGGACAGTCAGGTATTTGGATTCAGCCAAAATTGAGGATAGCATGGCAGGTATGGATGAAATTGCCTCCAAGGCCATTAGAGTTCGAAGACGTGGAAGTTTAACTTTTGGTGCACTATTCTCTTTCCATCCACATGCTGACAGACGACGAACATCCTTATCCATCTGTGTCATTGTGGCATAATCACTTGCAGATACAAATCGCTCCTCTGCCGCTATGCAAAGAGCCAGGTCTCGCACGATATCATGCATAGTGCAGCTGCTCACCCTCCCAAGTTCATCTGTCTCTTTGACTATAAGCATATTGCGGTGGATCAGTTCCATTAGGTTTCTCTCAGCCACCTCCTCTGGGGTGCTGTTTTCTTTGCTCAATACAAAGCCTTCTGCAACCCATAGCCTCACAAGGCTCTCACTTGACATTGCGTAGTCTTCAGGGAAGAGGCTGCAGTACAATAAGCAGTTTCTGAGGTCTCCTGATAGGTCATGGTAGCTCAAATTTAAAACTGCGCGGACATGCGTATTGTTTGACAGCTCAGTTCGAAATTGATTGTATATTTGCTCCCAGGTGTGTTGTGTCTGTGGCCTCGAAGACAAGAGGCTGCCCATTGTGACAATTGCTAGTGGCAGGCCTTGACACCTATCTACTATACAGGTAGCAGTTTTCATCAGATCATTGGGGCACTCATGGTCCTTTTTGCAATAAAAGACCCTTCTGCAGAAGAGTTCAAATGCGTGAGAGCCCCTCAAAGGCTTGAGATCGAGACGGCGTGCCGAGGGAGCAAGAGCAGCAACATGGTTCTGACGTGTCGTGATGATGATACGACTTCCATGAAAATTCTGGAATGCATCACGGATTTGGAAGTACACTTCCTGGTTCCACACATCATCTAATACGATCAAACATTTCCTATCTTTGAGCTTTCTTTTTATTTCTTCCTTCAGGTCAAACACATCCATGTTGTCAATGTTAGATGATGCTGGGTGTTCAGTGTAGCCAACCTTCCTGAGTAACTTCCTCAACAGAGCTTCCACAGTGTAGGTCTGAGACACAACCATCCATGCTTTAGCTTGGAATTTGACCTTTTCACGTTCATACACATTTGTGACGAGGGTTGTTTTTCCCAACCCGCCCATACCTGACACCGTTATCACCTGGGTGTCCATCTCATCCGAGTACAACCATTCAGTCAGCATTCTCCTGTTGTCTTCAATTCCAATAAGATCTTCATCTTCCACAAGTTCAGGGAAACTATCTTGGGACCGTTGTCTTTCCATCTCATTAAGAGGGTCATGAATAAGCTGGGATGGTTCCAACCACTTCTCCTTGAGTCTGGTAACTTGCTTGATCTCCTTCTCTATCTTGACTACCTCATCAGCAATTCCACTGAAAACCAGGACATAATGAGTTCCCTTAATGAGGTATTTTTTCAGAAAATGTTCTTCCAACATTTGAAGAGAGTGATATGAGTATTTGTCCATTACGTCCTCAACTCGGTAGGCCACCTTCCTCACGTCCTCAATCCAACCCTTCACGACTTTGTCAGTAAGGTATGTTGTGCCTATCTTCTGTATGACATTGTTCATAGTTTTTAACTCCATCATTATTTGCTCAATCTTGAAGTCTATATCAATCAGATTTGAAACCTTCTCTGACAGCTTCTCCACCAATTTCTTGGCAGCTTCATTAGCTAAAACAATCCCAATCTTTTCGATAGCAAGGACCACCGCCCCCGTCATTTGCGCTGAAAAAATAAACATGGATCATGCGTTAAATGGGACAACGACAATTTTGATCCAAAAACATTTTATCTCAAGTTAGCTCATATGTATAAATAGAAACTTCCTCCAATTTCTATCAGTGCATCGAAAAGCAAAGCTTTTTGCGTTTTCGCAAAAAAAATAGTAAATCGTCCGACGACAAGCAAATCTGGGAGGAGAGAGACAGAGAGATGCATCCGGTAGAAAAACCAGAGCCAATTGACATGGGAACTACTTCAATTTTTGAAAGAAAAGAATTAGTATAAATTCTCAATGAATCGTCTGCCTTTCATAAAAAAAATCAGTAGCATGGTGCTCTTGTATTTATAAATTTCTGGGTTAGAGTACAGCTGTACGATATCATAAATATCAGCTAAGAAACCTTGATCTAGTTACTGTGAGGATCCGAGAACTAACTGGCTGATTACAATCACTATACCTCTGAGGAGTCAGCGAATCTTATATTCTTTTCGAGAAGAGCAGTGAAGGAATCGAACTAAACGAGGATGAGCTATTCATCTAGCGTAAGGAAGAACATGTACGCACCTGTTGATGGCACTGGAGCTCTCGCTTGGGTGAGGAGACCTCTTGCCCTGGGAATTGGGACTTGAGTGGTGCAATGAACTAGCTGCAGACTGCAGGTCCGTCGACTCTTTATCTCGTACGAAGGCATCTTTGTTTCGGAGAACTTTCTTTTTCTGGGTCAAAGTCTTGGTTATTTGTCTCTTCCCTCCTCTCATCTATGGTAGGGGCAGCGCCATGTACTGGAATGGTGATGTACCTATTTGTGTCTTCTGTGGTGTGCAGCGATTTAGATGCACTGCGTGATTAACAAAGCTCACCGTTCCCTGTCAAAAAAAAAACTGTCGAGGGTATTGTGACAAATGAGACCGACTGACCGAGTGCTTGCCGCCAAAGACACGTTCAGCGTAAGTTGACCGGTCCCTGCAAGTTACTGGCTGCTGAAGAATGCTGATGGATGCAGAAGTTAGTACAGTAGTTTTTTTTTTCACATAACAAAAAGTAGTTGTTGTTTTATTAACCCTACAAAATCCCGATTCTTGGGCTCTGATCACTTGAACAAAGATTATTGCTGGTCTGCACTGTCATTTCTCACTGCAACTGCAAGGAGGCAATTTTCACTAAGCTGATTCTTGCAATCTTTTTACAAGATGAGGTCCAAGTGAAGTGTTTTCCATTCCATATGGATCAACAGAAACCACATATTGACAGTGTGTAATTTGCTGCTCTTCTGCATAATGTACAGGTCAGGACAAACAAATGATCATGCTCTGTGATCTGGAATTGGACGAGCAAGAAAAGATAATACGCTCACATCTGAATGATGCCTCCTGGAGAATGATAACCAGGATGCAACAGAAACATAGGTCGAGCTATATCAAAAACAAGAGAGTTGAACTATTTTTTTACAATATTATTTACTCATATGTTTAATATAAAAATACAGTGCTGCCTGAAATCAATAATAAAGCATGTAACTGAAACAACACAAATGCACCTGAAGGAAATGAGCACCAGCATTTCCCCAACAGCCCTCTTACAACATAGAAATACAGGAGTTGCAAATGATGTTTTGATAATTATACCAAAACCATAGATGCAGCCGATGCGCGCTGAAGAATGCAATTGCAGAAAGAGCCATTCTGCAACATTTACACACGAACCTCTGAAACATGCATCATCTTCAGGTGCATCCCGTTCTTGTCCCACTGAGTTCTGAAGTCCTTGTGCAAGCCCAACAGCCTGAGACTCTTCAGGGACCTAAGGGATTCAATGCCTTGAGGGACCTTATCAAGCTTTGACAGCGACACAACATACAAGGCTTCAATGCCTGAAAGGGCACCACCCATGATCTTTAGCACGTTGACATCAGGCATCTGCTTTAAGACAAGTGTCTTCAGGTGAGGGAAGGAATCTGCAGAAAGAACCAAGATAGCTGCACTATGCACGTTGTTAAGTCTCAGGTATGTGAGGTTCGGCAAGTGCGATGCAAGCATCCCCAGCGGATCTTCCCCAAAGTGACACCTGCTTAGGGCTAGATACTTGAGATTTTCCCCGTGGCCACGAAATATCGGGCACTCCAGTGTTCCCTTTATCCCCCCTCTGATGATTAACCTGTGAAGATGTTTAGACATTGGCTTGAGAGTCTCGAAACAAAGTGCCTCATTCTCATCCCTTGCAGAAAGAAGCAAGCTGGAAAGAAGTGGCATATTGGACAGGGTAGCAAAAATATTTGCACAGTTGGTAGAACTTATGTTGTCGATCCACAAAATTCTCAATCGTGTCATTCTCTTCAGCTGCTCAGCCAAGTCCTTGTTTGCTTGGACGGTCTCAAGAGTCTGCAGCTCTTCCATGTTGGACAGGTCTTTAGGTGCCTGAATTCCGATAAAGTACAGAAACTTTGATCGCTTCTCATCAGCATATCTATCAGCTAAGAGGTGTTGTAGCTTCTTGATCTTAGCAATCCCTCTTGGTAGTTTCTCTATATTGGTTTGCTTGATGTCCAGAGTCTGCAGGTTAGATAGATTCTCAACAGAGTCTGGGAGTGACTTGACCTTGGTGCGGCGTAAGCCAATGTAACGTAAATTGAAGAGAGTCCCTATCAGTGCTGGTACTTCAGTGATTTCAGAGTCTTGTAGCTCGAGGACAGTCAGGTAGATGGATTCAGACAAAATTGAGGATAGCATGGCAGGTGTGAACGAAATTGCTCCCAGTGACACTAGAGTTCGAAGACGTGGAAGTTTAAGTTTCGGTGCACTATTCTCATTCCATCCGCATGATGAAAGACGACGGACATCCCTATCCATAAGTGTCATTGCGGAATAATCATTTGCGGATACAAATTTCTCCTCTCTCGCAATGCAAAGAGCCAGGTCTCGCACAATATCATGCATGGTGCAGCTGCTAACCCTCCCAAGTTCATCTGTCTCCTTCACTATAAGCATATTGCGGTAGATCAATTCCATTAGGTTTCTCTCAGCCACCTCCTCCTGAGTGCTATTTTCTTTGCTCAACACAAAGCCTTCTGCAACCCATAGCCTCACAAGGCTCTCCCTTGACATTGGGTAGTCTTCAGGGAAGAGGCTGCAGTACAAGAAGCAGTTTCTGAGGTCTCCTGATAGGTCATGGTAGCTCAGATTTAAAACTGCCCGGACATGATTGCTTGTCGACAGCTCAGTTCGAAATTGATTATATATTTGCTCCCAGATGTATTTTGTCGGTGGCCTTGAAGACAAGAGGCTGCCCATTGTTACTATTGCTAGTGGCAGGCCCTGACACCTATCCACTATAGAAGTAGCAGTTTTCATTAGATCAATGGGACACCCATGGTTCTTTTTGCTAATAAAGACCCTTCTGCAGAAGAGTTCAAATGCATGAGTGTCCCCCAAAGGCTTGAGATCGAGACACCGTGTCGAGGGAGCAAGAGCAGCAACATGATTCTGCCGTGTCGTGATGATGATGCGACTTCCATGAAAATTCTGGAATGCATCACGTATTTGAAAGTATACTTCTTGGTTCCAGACATCATCTAATACAAGCAAACATTTCCTATCTTTGAGCATTCTTTTTATTTCTTCCTTCAAGTCATACACATCCATCCTGTCCATGTTAGATGATCCTGGTTGCTCAGTGTAGCCAACCTTCCTGAGTAACTTCCTCAATAAATCATCCAGAGTGTAGGTCTGAGACACCACCATCCATGCATGAGCTTGGAACTTGACCTTTTCACGTTCATACACATTTGTGACGAGGGTTGTTTTTCCCAGCCCGCCCATACCTGACACTGTTATCACCTCACTGTCCATCTCACCCGAGTATAGCCATTCAGTCAGCATTCTCCTGTTGTCTTCAATTCCAATGAGATCTTCATCTGTCACAAGTTCAGGGAAACTATCTCGGGACCGTTGTCTTTCCATCTCAGTAAAAGGGTCATGAGCAAGCTGGGATGGATGCAACCACTGCTCCTTGAGTTTGATAACTTGGTCGATCTCCTTCTCAATCTTGATTACCTCATCAGCAATTTGACTGAAAACCAGGACATAATGCGTTCCCTTAATGAGATACTTCTTCAGAAAGTCTTCTTCCACCATTTGAAGAGACTGATATGAGTATTTGTCCATTACATCCTCAACACGGTAGGCCACCTTCCTCACCTCCTCAATCCAACCCTTCACAGTTTTATCAGTAAGGTATATCGTGCCTATCTGCTCTATGACATTGTTCATAGTTTTTAACTGCTTCTTTATATGCTCAATCTTGTCGTCCAGGTCAATCAGATTACTAACCCTTTCTGACAGCTTGACCACCAATTTCTTGGCAGCTTCATTAGCTAAAACATGCCCAATCTTCTTGACAGCAAGGACCACTGCCTCCGTCATTTATGCTGAACAAAATAAATATTGATCATGCGTTAAATGGGATAATAACAAATTTGATCCCAAAAAAAATAGGTCTTAAGTTTACTTATACGTCCAAAGATAAACTTTCTCCAATTGTGGATCTACTTCTGCTATTTTCCCAAGTCAAAGGCTTTGTTGACAATTAAAACTCTACTGGTTTCATGCATTGATGAAATATGTAGCTCTGTTGATTTTTAAAACGAATTTTAACAATGTATTATGGGTGAAGATTCCTGGCACCAGATTACCAGCAGCAGATATCTATGTAATCATCCATCGTTGCCATCTGATACTGAGATGATCTGATAGAACTACTACTAAATGGGGGTTCCACACATAACAGATACGGAAAAAGATTAAGAGATATGAAGTTTTGCTCATGGACCTGATAAAATGTTTACCATGAATGAAGGGAAAAATCTAAGTCTTGTTGTATATGGTAGGGCGTCCAGTTGTGACGCCACTAACTGCTAGAGATTCAGTTGTGATTGTAGATATTCAAGCAGAAAAAAATCATCATTACCTAGCAAGGAAACTAGTAATCAGTCAAGCAGGATGTATAGCTTGGAAGCCGAGGCATGGTTGCGATTGACCGGACACATTGACCGCAGTTGGTACTAATTTAGCACTAACAGATACAGGCCACAAAGCTATCAACAAAGGATGGAATTCATGGAACTTCACATCAGAGTGGAATGCGTAGCTAGTGGAGGAGGATGAGACTGCAGTGCAGATAGGTTAGAACTTAGAAGCCGAGCGGGGAATCGCTGATATGGAGATTGGATTTGCCATCTCGGCGCGACAACCTACATCCGCCGGTCAGATCCAGAAACATGAAGTGTGTGTGTCCTGGGCCTTGCGCCGCCGTTGTCCGACTAGCAAGCCCGGGCGGAGAGAGAGAGAGAGAGAGAGAGAGAGAGAGAGAGATGCATCTTTTGGTGGAAAAACCGAAGTCAACTCACAGGAGGACCTCCATAATAACCATAATCCATTCGTTCCTAGCAAAAATGTACCAAATTGAATCGAGAGGACAGCGGTTTTCTCGGCAGACCCTCCCAAAACTATGACTGCAGATTAAATCGGGACGGAAACGCCGAGCATACATACCAGCTCAGAGACCTCAATCTAGGCACTCTGAGGAACCGAAGAAAGTACTAGTTCAGAATTCAGAGTGTTCAGTATGCTACCACTGAGCAGCGACGGAATCAAACTAAACAAGGAAGATGGGCTAAGGAACTAGCATTGTTATTAATCTTCATCTAGCGTAAGGAAGAACATGTACGCACCTGAAGATCGCGCTTGAGCTCTCGCTTGTTCTGTGGACTGGAGAACTTGACTGGAGCAAGAGCGACGAACTAGCTACAGCTCAGTCGCTTCTTTACCTCTTACGAAGGCATATCATTGTTTCGGAGGACCTTTGTTTTTCCCGGTCAAGTCTTGGTTCCTCCTCTTGTATTTTTTTTTCCTTTCTTGCGTTTGAAAACTTGACAAATTCCACGGTACTACACACCTGTTAATGGTCTAGCGCGACCTTGACGCGTGTTGCAGACGTTAACGCGTCATTGGCACCACTTGGGTTAAGACGACTGAGGTTTGAGCCAAAACCTTAATTCTCGCATTTGGGAGTTAATATAACCAGTTCTGGGACGACCTGCAGAATCGTTATCATGGTTTGTGTGACTTCGTATTTTTTTATTTAGGGAAAATTGGTTTTTTACCCAAAAGTTCAAGAGCCTTGGATTATCTACCCATAGTTGATTGTACATTGGTAAAATACCCATTGAGGACTTGAAAGCAAAAAATAATTATACCAGGCCATAGTTAAAGCTGGTTATGAAACGTTTGGATGGATCAGCTGAATAGATTAGATAGCAGTTCCCAAAAAGAAAGAAAGATTAGATGGCAAGCTGTTCACAATCACACCATACGGGTGCTCGTATCCATCCAGCGCCGCCGGAGCAGCAGATCAACTCGCGGGCTGACTGCTGAGTGACGATCGACGTCGCAGTCGTTCCGACGCCCTCCGCCCCTTCATGAGTTCCGTCTGCTCGTGCCGCCACAGTTGTTGCTGCCGGCCCAACGGCATCATGTCCATCTATCCATCGTAATTCCACTCTTTTTGATTCCATCGTAATTCCCCCAATATTCGTTATTCATGCTGGCCCGTTCATGTTATTGGGCACTTGATTGATTCAGTTGTGAGTTGTGACCTGATTCAGATTGGTTCAGCTTTGAACAAAACCGTTGCATGACCAGCTCTAACTAATAAGGGCCTGCTATAATTATTTTTTGCTTTCAAGTCCCTAACGGGTATTTTACCAAGGTACAACCAACTTTGGGTATATGATCCAAGGCTGGTGAACTTTTGGGTAAAAAACCAATTTTCCCTTTTATTTATTTGTTACTCCCTCTAATCCATATTAAGTGTCTACAAAATTATTGTACTAAATCAGCCCATATTATGGATCAGAGGAAATAATTATAATTTACTTGTTGCACGTTGAAAAGAGGTGGACTTATGTATTACCCATGACGTCGATATAGCGAAGACGCCGAGGATGGAGATGGAGTTTTTTTTTGTGGGATTGGAGATGGAAATGTTAATACCATAAGCAACGCGCTTATGCATGTTCGTTGAAATTACAATAAGAATAGCTTAATGTCACTTGCGAGGGCCAATGTGCATACATAGTCAATCCCTGAAAACAATATTGTATATTTTATGTTCTTGTCTCTTCCCTCACCAAACTAACAAAAACATGAAAATTATGAGTTCTCGGACGGGGCCTCATTCCCTTGTCCCTTTTCCGGTTTCTTCTCACCTTTTAATTCTAAGCTCTTTATTCCCGTGACAATTTTACCAATGGATACGGATACGTGTGGTGCAGGCGCACTTTATAGTCATAGATAGTACACATATTCTGCATATTATTCATAGTTAGGGCAGGGCATAACCTTGAATACGTGGATATACCCATATCCTACAAGTTTATATTGACATGTCGATTTGGAGCAGTCCAATAGTCCAAAAGTGTCTTTGACACATGGGCATCAATGATCCCTTCACTTTTAAATTTCTGGAAATTTCAAAATCTCACACTTCTATGTTTTTAAATATTATGGTGTTAAATATAAAGATTTTACATGACGAGCATACACAAAAAAAGTCTCGTTAAAAATACATTATATTTTGGGAAATACAAAAAAGAAAAAATTGGACAAAAAGATATACTATTTTACTACTATTTACTATCAGAAATTTGTGTTTTTATATTTCCCAAAATACAATGTATATTTAGATGGAACTTTTTGCATACACTCTTCCTATATATATCTATCTATATATTTAACGCCATAATTTTTGAAGATATAGAAGTGTGAGAATTCAAAATTTTGAAACAAAGGGAGCACTGGTGCCCATGTGCACTAAATCCCTCACCATAGTCGCTCCAATAGTATTGTTCTATAGCGGTTAAAGGAGATGTGCCACACCCCAACTACTCCTCGTGTCCCCAAATTAAGGTGACCAAATTATGAAGTCCTCGCCGCCACAATGTGCCACAGACTATCGATGAATATAAAATAGTAAATAACTTATGTACATTTGACCTATTTCATGGTACAGGTACCCGTGGGTATAGTTACGGGTAACTTTTTATACCTATGGATATAAGTATGGGTAGAATTTTATACTCATCGACTATACGGGTATAGGTATGGTATTGTTCTATCATGTCCATATTATACCCATTGCTATCCTTATCCCCGCCTAACTCTGAGCGAGGAGCATAATGTGAATGATTCAAAGAAAATATTAACAAATATTAAAATTTAGCCAAAGTCGCTAAAGCTTAAAAAATTTCCTTTATTTTTTTTATACAATGTGCATTTAATGATTTTCTTTATGTGGATTTATTTTCAATAAAAGGAATATATTAATATTGTGAAGATACTAATTATACCCAGCCTTTGCACCAATAATAAGATTGAAGACATCAAAGATTAACATAGCCAAAAAAGAAAATAAAAAAGGGAAAAACACCCTGTTGCAGTGATAAATCATTGGCATTAGCAGCACTCTAACAACCATCTAAGATAACACCCACCGTCTTCAAGAAGGGAACAATGCACAAGCATTATTGTCGCTCGATCGAAGATCTTAGATTTTCACCCTGGAAAAATTCTAATTTCACAAAACAATATCTTCAACAAAGCTATCGCCATGTACAAATAATAAAAAACTAGATTTTGGTTTTCACCATGAAAAATCGTGACTCGGTACTCAAGGAGCATCACCAAAAATGTAGGCGCTGGTTTGCTGGTTTTCTGTGGATTCATGATCGACGCTTAAGAGCGTGGTATTTGTGTGAATGCTGAAGTGTGGCTCATGAATTACGTGTTATACATACATTTGAAGTTTAGATTGTGTGAATAGCACGAATGACATGGGTATGTAGCACTTGTGGTCGGTTTCAACATCCATGCATTCAGTTGATTCAAACATCTGAAAGAGGGTTTAATGTTGATGGTGTTGTTGCTAATCGAAAGTATAACAATGTTGTTGATTGCAAATGTTTTTATTAGGCAGAAAAAATAAAATAAAAACAAAAAGTAATGTTTGTTCAAAAAAGAGAGGGTTCCAAAATGCTCGGCTGCAGAGGACGGCACTAGAGCGTCACCCCAAAATGTCCGCACACGTTCTACCCACCCGATCCACCGTAGATTCCCCATCGGACGGTCCACAGCACCACAGTGCACGTGTACACAAGGGCCGAGTCGCACGAGTCATCAGCTCATCATCCTCACGGAAACCAATCGCTATAATTCACGTTCTTCCCGTTCCATATCTCGGCATCTCCATTCCCCAACAGAAAAAAAAAAGCACACACCGGCCGAGACCCCACCCCTCTCTCCGGCGGCACAACACAAACGCCGCCGAGCCGCCTCAATCCCCCGCCCCACCCCCGCCCCTGACGCGAGCCGCCGTCGCCGTTCCTGTTCTTCCTCGCCGGGACATCGAGATCCTGCCGTCTCCACCCCGTCCGCGAGTCTCTGGTGAGTCTTCTCTGATCCAGCGATTAGTTGAATCCCATTGACCTCCACAACTGCTGGGTGCCCGGGCCAGCCCGGCACACCATCTAGATCCGTCGCCTGCCTCATGAGTTGTCCGATGCCCTCCCCCGGCGCGCAAAATGCAGTGCGGTTCCGTGTATCGACTTAGGGTATTCATGTTCCGCGCGCCGCCGCTGATCTGCGCTGAGATGCCATGTCCGCTCTAGATTTGGAACATACTGCTGCCTGCCCAAAAGCGAAAATAGGAACTGAATAATACTGTTGACTTAGGGCTCGGCGCTCTCTTCTGGAGCTCTGTTAACACTCACTGACGGCCATGTTTCGTATCCAGGAAGTTGTGCCTGAATTCTTACATGTTCTGCAGCTGCAGGATTTCGGTGCTCTTCTTCGCCAGTGCCTTGGCTGTTGCTGGATAAGATGGTTTCGTTTGAGATGAATGACCTCAAGAGTATGGACCTGGCACCGTTTTACTAAATTTTCTTCTGATATTCGTTTCATTTGTTTCTGATTGGGACAATAATAGCTTGCTCTAAGCACTAGAAATTAAGCTGGTTTATTATGTCATGTTGGTCTGTACCTCTGATCTTCATGTGTTACCAGTTAGCAGTTGTGCCCCAAATGATACAAGTACTGAAAAAATTAATCCTGGGCATTAGTTTTCTTTTGTGAGGCACGCATGTGGTACACAGCGTTCCAAGCATCTACTTCATTATATTCTCAAAACTTGCCCTGCATGTCAGATCTCCTGATAAGTATTTTTATCAGTATGCCAGTCTGTTATGATACATCAATGGTTTACCATGTATCTTTTTTCACTTATGTACAATGTTAGATAACATGTGGTTACCTTGACCGTACTCTGGAAATTTAGCACTGTATAGGTAGTTTCGACTGAGCTGGACCAATATATTTCTGATATTCGTTTCATTGTTTCTGATTGAGACAATAATAGCTTGCTCTAGGCATGAACTGGTGTATTATGACATGTTGCTCTGTACCTCTGATCTTCATGTGTTACCAGTTAAAAGTTGTGCCCCAAATGATACAAATACTGAAAATTTAGTCCTGGACATTAATTTTCTTTTATAAGGCATGCATGTGGTACACAGCTTGGTTATGTTCCAAGTATGTAGTTCATTATATTCTCAGTGGAAGTGTCGGAACTTGCCCTGCATGTCATATCTACTGATAAGTTTTTTATCAGTATGCCAATCAGTTATGATACATCAGAGATTTACCATGCATCTTTTCCTCAATAATGTACAATGTTAGATAACATGTGGTTACCTTGACCCTACTCTGGAAGTTTAGCACTGTATAGGTTATTTCGACTGAGCTGGACCAATATATGGAACTCTAGGATAAAACCATGCCAGTTGGGCCAGCCTTGTAGGCAGAGTGAATGTATATTAGTGTAGATTTTCATAGCAGTAGGGTCAAGGTATGGTTATGTTCCAAGCATCTAATTCATTATATTCTCAGTGGAAGTGTTGGAACTTGCCCTGCATATCATATCTCCTGATAAGTATTTTATCAGTATGCCAATCTGTTATGATACATCAGAGGTTTACCATGCATCTTTTCTCAATTATGTACGATGTTAGATAACATTTCGTTACCTTGACCCTACTCTGGAAGTTTAGCATCGTATTGACTGAGCTGGACCATTATATGGAACTCTTGGATAAAACCATGCCAGTTGGGCCAGCCTTATAGGCAGATTGAATGCATATTAGTGTAGATTTTTCCTTGGGGAAACAGTACTTGGATTGGATAGGATTAGTGTTTCAAAACCAGAACAATACATGGTACCACTCCATTGGTCTGCACCAGTCTCTAATAGACTAGTGGTGAAGCCATTGTGCTTTTTAAGTTCAATAATGGCAAATGATCAGCTGTCCTACTTTTTAGCTCGACTGAGGTATACCACCCTTCTATAAAATAAGAAAATTCGCATGGCTTCTGACTTTTGGGAGCTTTTGCCAGTGCAACCGTTTCAAATTTAAAGTGTAAAGTAAAATTTCATGGTCTTTTGGTCAACAATAGTATGAGCTTATTTGTTGTTTTAGTGACATTATGCAAGTAATGGTAGGCGGTGTGTTATGGACTTTGCAGTCTAGAGAACTATTTATTCTTCTCACTCAATGGTTGATGACACATGCATTTCTCTTCATCAGAAATTGGGCTAGGCCTGACAGGCTTCGGAGTATTCTTCTCCTTCCTGGGAATCGTCTTCTTCTTTGACAAGGGGCTTATTGCAATGGGCAATGTGGGTTTCATTTCTCAATCTTTTACTTTATCTCTTGAATAACTGAGTTGACTAGTGTGCATATGGTTCACTTTTTCTCATGTTCTCTTTCAGATACTCTTCCTGTCAGGTTTGGGTTTGACAATTGGTCTGAAATCAACTATGCAGTTCTTCACAAAGCCTAAGAATTACAAGGTTTGGACCACTAAATCACTATAGCTATTCGGATTTAACAATTTGTAATGTATAATTAACTGATGTAATGAGCAGGGTACCATCTCTTTTGGTGCTGGCTTTTTCCTGGTTCTCATCGGATGGCCTTTCTTTGGCATGCTCTTAGAGGCATATGGCTTTGTCGTACTCTTCAGGTTTGATTTCTCATTGTTCCTCTCTTTATTAAAACCTGTCAATTCATTTGTAGACATGACCGAAAAATGCTATTCAGTATTATGCTGACAGTTATCTGCAAAACTTGTGTGTTTACTAGAAATCCATTATTCTCATTAGAAGTTTAATTGTATCTGTAATTGACATTGATTTGCATTCCATTGCAGTGGATTCTGGCCAACTCTTGCAGTTTTCCTTCAAAGGATTCCCATCCTTGGCTGGATTTTTCAACAACCATTTGTCACATCGGTATGAACGCAGCAGACATTCTCCTTCTGTTGTTCATCTGTTCCATATTCTGACTAGTCCAATTTCGCTTGTCTGCAGTTCCTTGACCGCTACAGGGGGAAACGAGTGCCCGTGTAGTATCTTCTCGTGCTATGCTTGTTATGATGTAGCAACTGAAGCTTTTTTTGTTCCTGGGGGACAACAGTGAATAGTTATGCTAGGGTGGTCTTTTCCCTTACCTGTTCACTTACTGGTGGGACTGTTCTTTGTAAATTACACCAAATCCCTACCGATGATATGGGTCGAAATACTTAGCTGTAGATGAATGCTCTTGAAGTAGAAGTTATATGCTATGTCTGCTTTGTACTTATGTCAGCCCCAGATATTGAGCTTGTGTTCCGTTTATTTCTGTGTGCACTTCATAGCTTGAAGATTTGGGACGTGCTGTGATTAATTCATGATTCATATACAACCTTGTTCACAATTTGAAAAAGATACTCCGTAATATATTTGCTTCTTTTGTAGTTCTTACATTAAATTTGAAATTTGTGCTCTGATGGGAAGTCGTTGTTTGCTGTAGCTGCTTGTATGATTCAGTAGTGCCCTGGTTTACTTTGCAAGGATGCGTGGTAAATCACATTAATCACAAGCAAGTGATGGCAGATTGGCAAACATCCAGTCTTACACCGATAATGCACAAACATATAAAGATGAACGGCAGCAGAGATCATTAGACAAACATAATACTGAATCGAGCTAAACAATTGCAATCTGCAAGGAATCTCGCTTTCACGTTTGCCAAGACGCAAGAGAATGCTGATGTAAGCAATGCACTCACAGTTTACATGAGTTAACACCTGATGAAACTGCATCCATCACTAACAAAATCTAAACCTAGACCATAAATCTAGCCAATAATTCACCACCATTGCTGTCATCCTGTCGGAACCAACACTGCACAGCTTCTTCGTACCATTCCAGCTGGTCAGATGAACAGAGGCATACTATCTAGCTAACTTGACCTGGTGTCGTTAAGAAACCCTTCATACGATGGCATTTGCTGATCAGGTGCTGCTGCCTGACCGGAATGTACAATGGAGTTAGCCCAGTTGGACGATCTGTGCACGATTCTGGACGGGATGCGGTCACTGTCTTCACCTCCCGACGCTTCATATCCGTCACTTGTCGATCTTGTGAACTCAATGTGTGCTGGATGTGGCATGACTCCCTGCATTTCATCGGCAGTGGATGAAGAAATACGGAAGGGGTGGAGATCAGGCGAATCAAAGCTACTTCCAGGTGATGAGGCGGCAATTCTGGAGGATGCCGCGGTGCTTGGTTGAAAAGCGCTCCTCGCTTCGAGCTGTAATGGTGCTAGGATTGCAGAAGTTTCCATCCCTGCATCGCTGTAGTTACTCTCAGTGCCGCTTGCTGATAGTCTTGCAAGGGGGTCAAGAGAGAGTTCAGCAGGGAATCGCCCCCTCCTGTTGTCATGGATGATCAGAGGGTCTTGCCTTGCAATTGGCTTCAGAATCTTGGATTTCTTCTTTGCCTGTGCAGCTGCCTTCGACACTTCCTCAGCATTAAGGCGTGCCAGTGTCCAGGGACTAATTTTTACTGCTCCGTTTCGTCTCCTTGCCCCTTCTGGTACCTTCATCTTCTTGCTTCCTGGGTTTTGTGACATGCCAATCTCCGGAGGGATTACATCAAACTGTGAAAGAACGGATTAAGCATCAGCTATATTTAACAACTTACAGATTTTTTTTAGTACCTTTTGTTCATCAGAGGTTAAGCTTGCTGAGTTTGATGCAACAGGAAAAGTGGGCATTTGTCAAGTTGAATTTGATTCATATTGATAAACTATTATGCTTATTTCAAACATAAATTTAGTAGTTTACTAATCTGACAACATGAGAGAAGGTGCAAATTCATGTACTTAAAATGTCAAATGTCACTAACCAAAAAGGCATGCGTATATTACAATATCTGGCTGCAGTTGGTTCATACTGAAAGCACAAATGAATGGACATATTCATCTTATGAACAAAATAACAGCACATGCTTCATTGGAAAATTGATACAAACAAGATCCTAACAGATGTCTATGGATTTATAATATATCATATTTTGCTGTACTTGATCTCCATTACATATAGCCTCTTGATAGAAATGAACTATCTGTAGTCACGTACCTGATCTTCAAGGAATAATCGTGGTGGCGTGCACCATGAACCACGATGAAGTGGACCAAAAGAGCTTGTTGTGCTAAACCCAGTAACAGAGCTAATGATAGACATCTGCGGACTTTGGTGACCAGCAACTTCTTCTTGTTGATCCTCCTCTTGCTCTCTCAAAGCTATGATGTAATCGTACGTACTGATGCCCTAAACCAACACAAGGAACAGGATAGTAATTAACATCCAGCGATAAGGAAAGGATAAATTCAGATGGACATAGGAAATCTTCTCTTCAACGGTATAATGAGTTAAGGAAATTGCCTGGGTACTATATGACATTCTGGCAACATTTAGATAATTTTCTGACTTATTAGCAATTAGTATCAGTTAAGGAGCTGGTTGCAGTCCAATTAGCAGCAAATAGCCATAAATAATACTGTAAATAGGAGTTGTCATAGTTTGGGATAGATCGAAGGGTGAATTGACCAAGCACCATAATAAAATAACGGCAACTCTCTCTGACTGGCATTCACAGCTTTGATGACAGTCTGAAAGTAACTTACCTTCTTGATAAGAAGAATATGGAAGCACAGAAGTTGAGCAAGTGGTACAGTCGCAATCATTGCTAGTATAGTGCAGGTAGCCTGCAAAAGTAAAATCATGTCATCATCAGAATAGTAATATGTAATACCATACGCAAAGCTGTGAAAAAAATCTATTTGTGCCTTTAGTGCAATGAAGATGTATTAGATAGGAAAGTTCTATAAACTCACCACAACAATGACAAATGCTACAGTTGAGAAACTGCTTCCTAACTTTGAGTCAACTTGTCTCGCGAATTCCCCTCGTTTCACAATGCAGAGAATAATCACAAGGATTCCTGACAGCCACTGAACTACAAGCTGGTCCAAGGTGCACAAACCATGGAAACCTGTCAATGATCAACCAGAATAGAAAGAACATGGGAAAAAAATGCTAAGTACATGCAACGGCCAGTTGTTGCACATGTTTTTTTTAGGGTAGTTGTTGCACATGTTATGATGACTGATAAAGTTATGATTTCACCATTTTGGTTCAACTGAAGGTGAATGGAGTTACATGGTAGCCATCATTATGTATACTCTTTACAGATCCCATTCTCGTCGTCAACCCATAGAGAAACACACACGTACCAGGAGAACAGCAGAAGACATTAGAACGAAGAACCCTTTGTAGTTCCTCTTTCCGATGCAATTGTTGAGCCACTGTGAGAGAACAGGAACATCAGGCAGAATAGGAATGTGACATTCTTGATAGGAAGCAGGAATATCAATCTCAAGGCAGAGAAAATGAAATGTATCTTACTCTGCAATGGTGATCAAAGCCATCAACACACTTGTCACACACTCTGCAATGCTTACTGTTCTTCAAAACCTACATAATACACACATTTTGTAATAACATGTCGCACAAACAAAAGGTGAAGAAGCCATGGCATTTCCCATAGGGTAGAGCAATACAGAATGTTACCTAATGTAGTAATAACCTAAGACTTTGCATCATGGTGTATTACAGTTCAGAACACATAACATATGGCAGGTTGATGGCTCGTGTGCATAGCTAGAATACTAGAAGGCACAAAAACGATGAGTTTGGTGGAGGTATACATATAAGCACAAGTCAAAATTTGGATAACGTTGTGCAGTTTAGTTACAGAAAATTACATTGCACATTCTAATAACGTTGTGCGTAAAATGTATGTTTGACTGCAATGTACTAGTTAGTTACAGAATTACATTGCACATTCTAATAATGTTAGTTGATTAGTTCAAAATCATTATCACTTGGTGCACTACGCACAAACTGATAGAATCTAGATGCGAAAACAACATTTTACGCAATTGCTGAATACTGTTGGAAGGTCACACACAATGACACAAACACTGAATTTATTTATACGCCAGAATACACATGAGTTAGTCGTACCTCTGCTTCACAGAGGCTGCAGAAGAACATGCCTTCTTCACTGACGTTATCTTCAGAGCGTTGGTCCTCCGGATGCAGGCATTTCTTGCAAAGGCAGGAGAAGGGCAGACAGACTAAACAAAGCAGCTGCGAGCATCTGGGCCAGGAAGGCGAGTCCTTCCTCCCGAGCATGCTGCCCAGCTTCTCGCTGTTGTCCGCAGCCTCCGACTTGGAGTGGTTCGCGGATTTGCAGATGCCAGGGTCGCCGGGGTTCGTGGCGGCGCACCAAATGTAGAGCACGACGACGGAGGTAATCTGCAGCGAGGAGATGTATTGGTTAGTCTCTAGCAATCAATCTGCCATCGGATCTGTTCTTGCCGGAGATTTTAAGCTGTGGAAAGGGGCAGGGGGGAGAGCTCACCAAGGGGGTGTAGAGAGCCAGGGCGACATACTGCGCCGTGTTGCCCCCGACGAAGGGCAGGAAGAAGACGTAGAAGGCGAAGCCCAGCGCGGCGAAGACGGCTATGGCCACCACCTGGAGCGGGTGGTAGGGCAGCTGCCACCCGTGCTTCCTCATTGCCCCCTCCCCCCGGTTTCTTTCTTCTCCGAGGACGAAGGAGAGGCACGGCAATGCCAGCCCAGGCCCGGCCCAGGGCTAGTACGGAGAAGCAGCAAGCAGGAACTCCTCAAGCGCCATGTGCAGGTGGTGCGCCTCTCCCATTCCCCATTCCGAAGGGCAAAGCGAGAGCTGCACTACGCAGGAGCAGGACCAGCAGTGGAGTTGCCGGGGAGCGACCAAAAAAGGATTGTTTTTTTGCGATTTGTTTGGTTGTTTTTGGCTAGGGGAATGGAATGGCCGAATGGGGCTTCTTCCACCTCCGGCAACGGAGAGAGGGAGGAGAGTATCCAATGTTGCGCCTTGTCTCGGGGAGCGAGCGAGTATCAATGACGACGACGACGACTGCGCGGTCCGGAGGGTGGAATTATTGCGAGGGATGGGTGTCAGTGTTTGCCTGCCTTTGGGCCTCTCTTCGCTTCCTGTGCTCCCTTCCGCCCAGTGCTTTTATTGCTCCTTCTTCCTCCTCTGTACCTCTGTACCGTGGTCCATGGTGCTTCCACGACGAGATTTGTTGCCACTGTTCTCGGAGGTTATTGATTCCACAGAAAGCCAGAAACGATAACCAGAGCAACCTTGCACGATTAATTCGCATCGTGATCCATAATCAAGAGCAGTTACGCCATTTCTGAATCTCTCCCTAAAGCGCGAGTGTACAAAGCACGACAGACAAAAAGGTGCTCCGACCGAAGAAGAAAACAATGGCAGCAATTGCGTGACCCGCAGCAAACGGGCCTTTCTCACGCAAAAACCGAATTCCTCGCGCGGGACTGTAGACCAGGTGGCTACCATAGCGACATGATTAGCGGCAAAAACATCCAACATCTACTATACTATCGCCAGGCAATTAAACCGATTTGAGTAAACTGCAGGTGTGTCCAAGACATCGTGGAAGGAAGAGGCACATCTCTTTTCGCACGCTGAGACTCCCTTTTGGTTGCCTCAAAAGCAGCTACGTCCTCCTTGTTATTTCTGGCCGGGGATGGTCAAAGAGAGAGAGAGAGAATGGGGAACTGGCGCCGTTCCGTTTCGCATGTGACCCCGTGTGGTCTGGCCATGGTGGGCCCTCTTCCTTCCATCACGTGCGTATGCTACGCAGGTACTCGCCCGTCCCGTGATGGTGCATTCGGATCGGATAGATTGTCCGCGCATGGTCACGCACGTGTTGCCATGTCAAAAAATGAAGAGGAAAGAAACGATCCAAAAAGTTTATTATGTGATGTGATATATTCCCTCTGTTTAGAAATATAAGATGTTTTAACTTTGTGGAGTGGATATATCTAGATATTTTTTAATATTCATAACATGTACTTCCTCCTTTCAGAAATATAAGATGTTTTAGCTTTATGAAGTGGATGTATCTAGACATCTTTTTAGTGTATAGATTTATTAAAAAATATTTAGATACACCCACTTCACAAAGCTAAAGCATCTTATATTTCTAAACGGAGGAAGTACATGTTATGAATATTAAAATGGTAGATTGTCCGTGTCTTATTGGTATTAGAGATTGATTAGGTTGTAGTGATTGTATATCTTTTACTCCTTCTCTTTGAAAATATAAGATGTTATAGCCTACCACTGCCACACATGTATTTAGATGCTTTTTAATATATAGGTTCACTTCTTTTACTTCTAACCTACTCCCTTTATTCATAAATATTAGATGTTTTAGCTTTGTGAAGTAAATATATTTAGACATCTTTTAGTGCGTAGGTTCACTCGAATATACACACTAAAACTTGTCTTGATATATTTGCTTCATAAAACTAAAACATCTTATATTTATAAACGGAGGGAGTACACACTAAAAGATATCTACATACATGCATAGCAATAATAAGTTAAAACATCTTATATTTTAGAACGGAGGGAGTATATTAGAGACGTTGATTTCCACTACCTGCCTTGGGAATTAACGAAGGATTTAAAAAGCCACCTACAGACGCCTTACGTCCAAATATTTCAGATAACGCTTGCATTCTCCATCTTACGGCAGCCAACCTTGAGTTTCTCGCCGCTTTGCCTTTGTCTTAGTATCGATAATTCTCTTTCTCAATAGAATGGGGAAAGGATATAACTCAACGGTAGAGTGTCACCTTGATGTGGTTGAAGTCTCAGTTCATGTCTGATTATCCCTAAACCCACAAGCTGTTGTAAACTTTCGATGAAATGTTTAGTACTCTATCTGCCAAATTAAATGATGTATCCATTCCAAATAATTTAAAAAATGGGTAAAGAGAGAAATTTTATATTATTATATTATGAACCTTTGACTCTAAAATGCAAATTCTTCTACATTGAATGAATAGCTACAATCAGTTTTGATCAGCCTTTCTACACCTTTTTTTTGGAAATATGTTGTGTATTAATCAAGGAACATTGTTTTAATTACAATCGTTCAAGCCTGCTTTCGACACGCAGGTCGGCACCACGCCTTAAAACACCACCACACAACACACTACGACTTAATTGGCATAAGATGTGTGCAACTTTATTACAAATTCTACTAACTTTTGACATAAAAATTTGTCGATCTAGGGGCTTCAGAAGCTTGAACTCCTTTGCAATCTGACATACTTCAGATCGAACATAACGTCCCTCTTTAAAAGACTCCAAGATGGATGCACAATCCGTTTCAATTATAATATCAGTTCGAGCATGCAAGGGCCAGTTTTAAGCCCTCCAAGCAAGCGATGTCTTCTCCCATGGCAGCAGTTTGACAGTGTTCAATGACTGCCCAAGCAGAATAAATAATGTTTCCGTTATGATCTCTAATTACCGCACCCCAAGAGCCATTCTTTTGTTCATTAAGAAAACTTGCATCACCCACCTAAGCGGTGGTTTTTCCCAGAATTTTTCCATGTGAATGCCTTCTTTGCTGAACCGCTACAGCCATGTCTTCAGATTGGTCCATTTTTGCTTTTCCTTTTATATCAACTTTGTACTTTCCCTTTGACAGATTCTGCAGGGTAAGTAAATAATTCTGGACAAAATTAATTGAGTTATCAATACAAGTTTTACCGTCGCCAAAAATTGAATTGTTTCTATGGTGCCATGCTCTCCACCGCAAAAACATCATTTTCTTCCTCATTTTTTTGGTTCAGCTTACCTAATAACAAGAACCCACTCACTTCCAGTATAAACAAGGTCAGACTTACATACCTACACTTTTGCACATATGTTGAGCAGGTACCTACACAATACCTAAGCCTATTTTTATATTGATAAGAGTTCTTATTATAATCAATTCTTCCCATTTTTTTAAAAGAATTCATTTTTGCATTTTGCAATATCAAAATAAACAAAATCCATCCTAGCAAATCCGTGTGGTAAGGAAAAACCGGTGATCTATTCCTTAAAAAAATGTTAGAGATTATTTAATGGTTACTCTCAAACTTTTTGTTTATACAGTAGTAATATACTTGTTCCCCCCTTTATCTTTGGATTCTTATCTAGTCACCTAGGATGAAATCCTGGGCGCAAGGAGACCACATGGCACTAATATTGTTTGCAGTAAATGGATCTTCAAAATAAGTTTCATCCTAATGGCCTTGTTGATAAACCCAAGACTCGCCTGGTTGCACGTGGTTTCACTCAGCAGTACTGTCCCGTGGTTTAAGACTGTTATTGTTCGTCTTGTGCTTTCCCTTCCAGTTTCTCGTGGGTGGTGCCTGATGGTGTGTAGATGTCTGCCCAGTTGGGAACCCCAAGAGGAAGGTATGATGAGCACAACAGCAAGTCTTCCCTCAGTATGAAATCAAGGTTTATCAAACCAGTAGAAGAAAGAACCAACTTCCGAAGGTTGATGCTTGCTAGCTTCGCGACAGCTCCGGACAATTTATATATGGCGCCGCGTCTAGGACGTAGCTTTGCACCAGCGGCAACATGGAACCTGCACACAACACAACCAAGTACTTTGCCCCAACTTACAGTGAGGTTGTCAATCTCACCGGTTTGCTGTAAACATAGGATTAAGCGTATCGAGTGGTAAAAGATAGTAGTTTGCAAGAATATAAATAAAGCGAGTAAATGGTAAACGGTAATAACAGTGTAAAATAATAGACCGGGGTCCACAGTTCACTAGTGGTGTCTCTCCATAAGATAAATAACATGCTGGGTAAATAAATTACAGTTGGGCAATTGATAGAATAAAGCAAGTATACAAATGTCATGAGGATCACTATGAGATTCACTTGGGCATTACAACATAATACATAGACCGTAATCCAAATGCATCTATGACTAATAATCCACCCTCTGGATGTCATCTGAGCAACCGTTGGGTATTAAGTTGCAAGCAACAGATTATTGCCTTAAGCAAAGTGTGTAATATAAACAATACAAATGTCCTTGAACACAAGATCGTTGTTTTCTCCCTAGTAGCAACAACATATCTGCAATCTTAGAGGTTTCTATCACTCCCCCAGATTACTAGAGGCATGAACCCACTATCGAGCATAAATACTCCCTCTTTGAGTCACTAGCATCTACTCGGCCAAGATATCTACTAGCAATGGAGAGCATGCAAGATCATAAATAACATAGGGATAATAATTTAGTAAATCAACTTGATAAAGTATCAATATTCATCGGATCCCAACAAACACAACATGTAGAATTACACAATGATGGTCTTGATCATGATAGGCAGCTCACAAGATCTAAACATGAAGCACATGGAGGAGATGACAACCATCTAGCTACTGCTATGGACCCATAGTCCAAGGTAGACTACTCACACATCACTCCGGAGACAGGCATGGTGATGAAGAAGGCCTCCGATAGTGATTCCCCTCTCCGGCAGGGTGCCGGGAATAGCTTCTGGACCCTCCCGATCTCGCGTCGATGATGGCGACGGCTTGCAGTATGTTTCGTGGAAATTGATCGGGGCCTTTAGATTTTCCTATCGAGGGAAATATATAGGCAGAAGGGCAGCATCAGGAGGTGGGCCAGGGGGCCACACCACCTGGTGCCGCGGCCAGGGGCTGGGCCGCGCCACCCTATGGTGCGCCTGGCCCTTGGTTCCCCTCTGTCTCAGCTTTAGACTTCGTCTCGTGTCGGGAAAAATAGGAACTTTGGCTTTTGTTTCGTCCAATTCAGAGAATATTTCCTGTGTAGCTTTTCTGAAACACAAAAACAGCAAAAAACAGGGAACTGGCACTGTGGCATCTCGTTAGTAGGTTAGTTCTGGAAAATGCATAAAAACGCCACGAAGTGTAACAAAACACAAAGCAAATGGTGTATAAACAAGCACGGAGCATCAAAAAATATTGATACGTTTGAGACGTATCAGTGCCTTCGTCAGATGAGGCTACTATGCTTTGCTTCATGGTTCTTGACGAGGATGTGTACATGCAGCAGCCTCCTGGTTTTCCATCCACGGTATATTTGCAAACTTCAGCGTGATTTGTCGTCTTCAGCAGTCCCAACGAGCTTGGTATGCTCAACTCAGTGATAAATTGCATCAACTTGGTTTTATCTCTAGCAAGACCGATACTTATCACTTCATCTTTGATCGTTGGTATCACCATTTATATGCTTATTTATGTTACTGACATTGTTCTCGTCAGCTCTTTAGCTTCTGCTATTGACAAGTTGATTCACACATTATCTCGCACTCATTCCCTATTAAGGATCTAGGCGGCTTGATTATTTTCTAGGCATTGAGGCTGCTTATACTTTTGGTGAGATGGTCTTGACTCAGCACAAGTATGCTCTTGATTTATTATACCACGCTAACATGGAAAAATATGGAGTTGTTGCCACACCCATGTCAACTACTGGCAAACTGTCCAGGGATCTTGGTGCCACCCATAGTCCTGAATATGCTTTCAAGTACAGAAGTATCGGTTGGAGGATTGCACTATCTCACCCTTAGACTTGCCATTTGAAGTTAATAAAGTTTGTCAATTCTTGTCACAACCTATGACCATGCATTATGAGACGGTCAAAACGTATCCTTTGATATGTTAAGGGTACCGTTCCTACTAGTCTTCAGATTCGACGAGCTTCTTCCGCCGTACTTAATATTTACACTGATGCTGATTGGGTGGGTATTTCTGATGATCGTCGCTCTACTGATGGTTTTGCTATTTATCTTGGCCCTAATCTTATTCCATGGAGTTCTCGCAAGCAACCCATGATTTCTCGTTCTAGTGATGAGACAAATACAAGACATTCGCTAATGGCACGACTAAAGCGATTTGGATCTAGCCTGTGTTGAAGGAGCTTGGCATGCATCAGTACACTCCTCCCTTTCTGTTTGTGTGATAATATTTGAGCCACCTATGTCTGCTAATCTTGTATTTCATGCCCGTATCAAGCATATTAAAGTTGATTTTCACTTCGTTCTTGAGGAGGTTGCTTTGGACGCTCTTCATGTCCGTCTTATCGCATCAGGTGATCAGATTGCTGACGTTTTCACTAAACCAGTTACACACCTAATACTTCACAGATTTCATTTCAATCTCAACCTTGTACATAACGGTTTAGATTGAGGAGAAGTATTAGAGATAGAATCGGCTTAAGTGACTGTATATCCTGTATGTTAGGTAAGATCAGATTGTGATCTTAACCCTTGCCGCACACGTTTGTACCCTTGTTGTATATATTAAGAGGCCAAGCCCCTGACAGGGTCATCACGTGTCCAAGTTAGATTTCTCAAAAGTAAAAAGAGCATAATGATTTGGAAAGTCTCTTTAGCATATGGACACCAGTGATCCTTTTACTTTTAGTTTTTTTGAAAATTTTAAAATCTCACACTTCTATGTCTCAAAAAATTATGGCGTTAAATATATAGAAAGATATATACAGGAGGAGCGCATGCAAAAAAGTCCCGTTAAAAAATACTTTATATTTTTGGAAATACAAAAAAGACAAATTTCTGACAACAAGATATACTATTGTACTATTATTTTACTACTATTTGCTCTCAGAAATTTGTCTTTTTTATTTCCCAAAATACAACATATTTTTTAAGAGGACTTTTTTGCATACACTCCTCCTGTATATATCTATCTATATATTTAACCTCATAATTTTTGGAGACATAAAAATATGAGATTTTAAATTTTTTAAAATTCTAAAAATGGTGAGAGCACTGGTGCCTATGTGCACCAAATCCCTTCTCATAATGATTGGGATATAGTATTTCACAATGTCTTCTTACGCCATTTTCTTATAGGGTCTAGCTTCACTCTTTTCCATATGATTTTGTTGCGCCAAAAGGACATTTTGTGGTGTGGTTTCCTGACTTTCTGCGATTGGTCTCGGTGAATGACACCTTTCCTTCAATCCAGCGGTGCATCATTGACATGGGTGGTCTCAGATATGCGGCCTTTCGACTATGTTGACAACACTAGATGTGTTTTGGCGTCGTCTCGGAAGCAGGTCACCTTTTGACTATGATAGCTGGCACAGTGTCGTGATGTAGACTTGGCTAACCTAAACCTTTCGACTAGTCTCGTAGGGCAAGTTTTCATGAACTGCGCCTTGTTGTTGTCATGTTCTCCATGTACCTTTTGATGTGGTTGTGCTTTGGATTATTGTCTTCTCTTCTTTGTTTTCCCCTGAGTGGTGGTGTGTGTTTTTGTTTTGCCATTCTACATTGTAGTATCATGTATATCTTTAATTATATTGAATGCAAATGGTTTAGGCTGACTTTTTTTTGCCCACAGTAGATTCCTCATCCCCCACCCAAGCTTACCAATCACCTACATACATAGACAAAGGTCAACCAAATTCAAGCCTAATTTAATTCAAGGCTAGTCAACAAAAATATATGGCCATGAAATGGTCAACAAGTCAAATATAAGGAGAAGAACCAACACACAATGTTAGGAAGGAAGTCTGTGAAGAAAGAGTTTCGTTAGGTGCATCGAGGTATAGTTTGGTTAGTCCACCGTCGGTCCGGGACCATCCCTACATTGCTACACCTTCCTAGACTAGTGAACCAAACTTCACCATTGTATATATCACACCTTCCATCATGAAGGTTACATTTGGTCATTTGCAAGGGATCTCTTCCCTATATAAACACCAGGGGATGGAGGTTCATTCACCCTTCATCCAATATACAGGGGAGGTCTAAAGCTCCAAGTCTCTTAAGGGCGCTGTAGTTTTGGACCGTGGATTCTCCGACGACTAGGATCAACATCTTCTGGGAGCTTGTATTTGCCCTTGGAAAGTCTATGGCCAAGGTCCATGTGTAAGGGTAAATTGCCCCAAAGTATGTTTTTGGTAATTAATGACAATCCCTATGGACTAATATTTTCATTGAGCTTTTTATGAAGGAATTGTTTATAGGAATTGCTTGAAGTCCATGTGTTGGATTCAAGGCTTGGATGCCATGAAGATAAAGATATATCTTAAGTATTGGCATCAAGATCATTGAATAAGAAGAGATGAATTCAATATGATCAAGAAGAAGAAATAAATATGTAGTTCTTGTGTAGAACTCAAGTAATCCATGCTCTAGCTTATGTGCTAAGCCAAGGAGTCTCAAGATCTTGAGAGTTTGGCTACAAGAGAAGAATTCAAGATATGGCTCTATGTCGAGGTCATGGTGGTCTCATGAGTTGAGATATGATTGACTAATTCCTAAAGCACGCAATCAAATGAAGAATTCTTTATGTGCCTCAAGATATTGTAATAGAGCATGAGAAGATTCAAGGTTGACCAAGACAAAGATCAAAGATTGGATTCTAGATTGGTCAACACATGAAGCATAAGGAATGTGCCACATGGGACCAATCGATCTTGTGGTATGGTATGGTTTGTCAATTATGCTTTGTGAACTAACCCATTACATATGTGTATTTGTGTTGCCTACGTGGGTTTGGTATTGTGTCATGGATATGCATCACTAGTGAGATTTCATATAGCCCACAAAAGGATGACATCAAGTGGTGGTTGTCATCAAGATTGAGAAGTGCAAGTTTCAAGATAAGCATCTCAAGAAGATCATATGCTTGAAGCTTGTCATCCATTTGGTGATAATGGAATTGTGAAGGCATGCCTTAGTGAAGGTATCCCATAGTGGTGTATGGGGGAGCATATTGGATGTCTTCATGAAGCAACAATGATCAAGTGAAGCATTCCGGCTTGACGGAAACATGAAGCATCATCATCAAGATCAAGCGGGGTGCGCAAGGCAAAGGTTTGTCCTTGCTAGGTTTTCCTTTTACCTGTCTCAAGGTGTTTGTTGGGAGACCAGGTTATAGGATAGATAGCCGCACTATCAAGAGGGGCTTTCGGTTGGGTAACTTAATCACATCGTCTTAGAGAGCTCAATCCTTTGCATACTTTGCTTCTCCCTACTTTGTTGCTTATTGGTATTTCTCTATGTGAGGTTCTTGGGCTTGTTGTTAGCTTTCCAACAAGTCCAAGTTTATTGAAAACGGATTTTGTATGCATCTCTTTTTGCGTTTTCGAGTTTGGAGGATTTACCGGTTCTTTCTTGTGGGAGGTTCTCACCTCTCCTTATTTGATTTTTTACCTCTTACTAATTCTTGGGCTTTATGTGGTTCATTGGATAGGTCTTTCTCTTAGCTTTTCAAAAAGTCCAAGTTTGCTAAAAATGGAGTCCGGATGCAAAAGTTATGACCGTTTTCATCTTCCGATTTTTTCAGTTGGTGCAAATCCGGCGGCGCCGGGCTGTACACCGGGCGGCCGGTTTCGGGCCGGCGGCGCCGGGCTGTACACCGGCCGGGCCAGCGTTCATACCAGGGCTGCACCGAAACATGTCCAGAACATGTTTCCGGCGCAGGTCCGGCGCTCGCCGGGCTGTGCACCGGGCGGTCTGGCACAGAGCCCGGCGAGACCGACTTTTGACCGGTTTTTGGCCGAGTTTTGCCCCCAACGGCCCTATTTCGATTTGCTATAAAAGGGGCTTCTTCCCCAATGGTTTTCTAGGGTTTCTAGTGTGTTCTTGAGCTTTTCTCTCACCTCCATTGTTGAATCTCTTGAGCTTGCTCCCTCTCTCTTCTCTCCAATGATTCTTGCATATTTTTGAGGAATTTGAAAGAGGAGATCTAGATCTACAACTCCACTAATCAATTCCTCCTCTAAGTGAGAGGAACCCATTGGATCTGGATCTTGAAGTCATTGGTTGACCTCCACCCTTGTTCTTCCTCTCTAACTCCTCCATAGCATTTGTTTCCTTGGTGGAATTTGGGAGAGAGGGATTTAAGCACTTTCCCTTGTGTTCTTGTTTTGCATCCTTGCATAGTGTTGAGCTCTCCATTACGATTTGTTCGAGTGAGAGACCGCGAGCTTGTTACTCTTGGAGGGTGACCTCCTAGTTGGCTTGGCGGTTGGTGCCTCAGTGACCTCTTCGTGGAAGATTGTGAAGAGGCTCGGGCTTCCCCTTCGTGGGAGTTGTGAAGTGGTTGTGGAGCTTGCCATCTCCGGAGTGGAGGAAAAGCTAACCATAAGAAGGGGTCCCTAGCTTCGTGGGGGACTCGGAGAAGAAGGTGAGCCTTCGTGGCGTTCGAGGGCCTTCGTGGTTTCCCGCATCTCTCCAACGGTGATTAGCTTACTTTATGTAAGTAAACATCAGGATACATCTTCGTCTCCGCGTGCCTCGGTTATCTCTATACCCGAGTTTATTTCCTTGTGATAGCCTTCGTGCTTGAAGTACTTATATCTTGTTTATAACTTGTGAAATATATTTTGTGCTATCTTGCTTATCTCTAGTTGTTGTTGTTGCACTTAGTTGAGTCTATCATATTTAGGTTTTGTGCTTGAAGAAAATAAATATTAGTTTAATTCCACATTCGTTCAAGCCAATTTCGTAATTGTTTTAAAACGCCTATTCACTCCCCCTCTAGGCGACATCTCGTCATTTCATCATGTCCATCCCGGTTGATTATTTTCCTACGTGAGGCGTTTGATTTGTATAACCTAGTCCTATATGTTTTCTTCCGAGTAACTGCTTTATGCTAATATGTTTTTTCATCCACTCAAAAATATTGAAAAATATTTACTTTCTCATGTGGTGAAATCATACAAACGTTTTTCCAAACAAATGTGAGATGCTATTTTTCCTTCCTATTGCTATGTAGTTTGGAATCCTAAAGGAGGATTTAGGATAAATAATACCATATCACTAGTGCATTATATATCTCACATAAAATTTAATTTAATTTATGAAAAAATGATGTCTTTGATTCACAAGATTCTCAAATACTGAACAATGAAAAAAAATTATCATGTTATCTTCAAAATTATCGGAAGTAAACTAAAATAATTTGCATAAAAAGTGTTTGAGACCACATGAAAAACATGTAAATTCTGGTTTGAGTAGGCATGTTATTTTGTTAAAATAGGGTACAAATGAAACCTTTGGAAAAGAACACTAGTGGTTCAAATCCTACAAATAAAATGACCTCCATAGAAGAAAATCCTTAAAATTCATATTCTTAAAAAATAGTATAGTATGAAATTTCTTTAAATCAAAGAACCTGACATTTCTTTAAAGGCATATAAAAGAATTCTAAATAAATGTGGTGACCCAAATCCAATATGAAAAGGGAATTCATGAAAAAAATCTTTAGATTTCAAATATTATAAAATTTATATGGAAATCTCACATTCGGAGCCTCTGCAGTCTGCTCCCCATCGCCATCGTCCCCCACCTCAGCATCTGCTTTCTCTGCCTCACGAACGCGACCCAAAACCCCTCTTCCATAACCCACCCCTCCGCCTCTCCGCCATGGCCGCCGGGCGGGCCTTCCTCGGCGCCCCGGCCTCCATCGGAGCCACCGCCCGCCGTTTAGCCTTCGCTACTCCCCCTCTCCGGCCCCTCGCCTCCGCCCCCCACCGCCGCGCCCGCGCCCGCTGCTGCGCCTCGGTCTCCTCGTCCTCAGATGCCTCCGCCCCCGCGCCGCCGCCCTACGTGCTCACTACACCGCTCTACTACGTCAACGCGCCGCCGCACATGGGCAGCGCCTACACGACCATCGCCGCCGACGCCGTCGCCCGCTTCCAGGCAAGCCTTCGCACAATTCTCACAAGCCCATGTTACGAATTCTGAGTAACATTAGTCGAGATCCACCTGCTGGGACTCGGCATTTTGATATGCGGCCTGTATGAAAAGTGATAATGATTCATTGTTCTGTAGTCAAGTGGTGAACGTGCTAGTGCATATTATGTAGTGCAGGAATGTAACAGACTTCATATATCTTACTGCCTTACCAACTCTAAATTTCCAGTTCAATGATATGTCTGCTAGACTAGTTTAGCTACTGGGAGAAAATGCATTCCTTTTGTTGGTTGCCGAACTCCTTATCTAAGAATCTGTTTCATGTTTCTTATCTGGTTGCAGAGATTGCTTGAGAAGAGGGTTATATTCATCACTGGAACCGATGAACATGGTGAAAAAATTGCCACTTCAGCAGAGGCTAGTGGTAGAAACCCCAAGGAGCACTGCAATATAATTTCAAATTCATACAAGACGCTTTGGGCTGATGTATGTCACAACACGACGAATTTTCTGTTTACCAATATGTTGCAAATCTGGAGCTCATGTTTCTCTTACAACTTTGTTTCTTCTTGCAGCTAGACATAGCATATGACAAGTTTATTCGCACAACCGATCCTAAGCATGAGGCTGTTGTTAATGACTTCTACACTAGAGTACTAAGCAGTGGTGACATATATAGAGCTGATTATGAAGGGCTTTACTGTGTGAGCTGTGAGGAGTACAAGGTAAGCTTTTGTTTCTAGCTTCTCATTTACCAGTAATAGTACAATTCTTTAGGTAAATGTATTTATACATAGTTAATCATAACAATGTTACCACGTGCATTGATGTAGGTTATCTCTATTTGTGTTCTGGTACTTCTGAAAAATAAAAATGTCAGTTTTGTTGATTTGATACAGGATGAAAAAGAGTTGACGGAAAATAATTGCTGTCCAGTGCATCTGAAGCCTTGTCTACCTAGAAAGGAAGATAACTATTTCTTTGCCTTATCAAAATATCAGCATAAGTTAGAAGAGCTACTGACAACAAATCCCAATTTTGTAAGGCCCTCACATCGCTTGCACGAGGTGAGGCTCTATCCTCCATAAATATTTCGTCCAATGTGATACATGTTTATTGAGTTACTCCTACGAATTGGAGCAGAAAAGTGTAGAACTATTTCCTACTTTTATTATTATTAAATGGAGACTCTATTTATATCAGTTTCACCATTTGACAGATTAAAAAAATGCACCATGCCAACATATGTTTTATTGAAGATCTTTCATGATTTTTACACATTTTTTTCTCTATGGCAACCTGTCAAATGGTCACTTGGATGGTTCCTAATTCCTAACCAGGTTAAAAATTAGAACCTAGATGTCAGCATTTACCAGTTTTGAAAATGGAAGCTGCCAAATGTTGCTGTATATATAGCAACAGCAAAAATAGTCTATAGACAGTGAAGAGTATCTTTACAACACAACTGCTCTCATGTATTTTTATTTTTACAGCAATATCATATATCAGGGTTTAGTGATTTCTGGTGCGAGTTTTGGGTTGGGGAGCCATTTGGTTGTTCATTACCAATCCTGAACTTTGTTGCTGATGTAGTTGCTGACAATTTCCTGAGCCCATTTTTGAAACGGAGTCACGGTGTTTTCTCTAGAAAAAGGTTACTTTTATTTTGTTTTTGCTGTCAAGATGGAATTACTATGACATCTCAAACTACATTTGTGCATCAGGGCATGCCTAACACAATAATTATCCATAATACAAATTACCAAGTAGCCTGTATTCTGCTCGCAGTTGGACTGTACTGGATTCAATTTGCAAGAGAAAAGACACCTTCGTTCCTTGTACAGTGATAGTATAATACTATAATTTTTCATGTAAATATCCAAGATTCATAATCTCATACTGATGCTTCATATTTTAGCCTCCATTAAAGGATTACCTTGGTTTCTTCATTAATTGCCAGTCTTTCAGCTCATGGTTTAGAATGCTCTTATTCTTTCTTATTTTTTCTAATTAAGACACAGCTGTAGGTCGAAGGCTGGATTAAAAGTGGATTGAGAGACTTTTCTATTTCTCGTGCCTCTGTCGAATGGGGCATTCCAGTGCCCAATGATACCAAACAAACAATATACGTGTGGTTTGATGCCTTATTAGGGTATGCATCTCTGTTTCATATCTGCTGCTTGGCATTCTAGTAATCATGGACAAGTTGCATATTTTTACTCACGTTCTACTGGATAGATATGGCATATGGCTAGATGTGGTGTGTTGTGTGATATCGATGTCCTCTCTACAATCCTACCATATAGGAGATACTTTACTGCATTGGTTATTTCATGTTTGGCAATTGCAAATTATTGGATGAATTGTTCCTTTGTTTATTCAAAACTGAAAACTTTCCATGCACAAACAAAGACTGCTAAGAGGCTATTTACAACATTAACTTTGGAGTTATGTGAAGTTTGAATATGATAATTCATTTCCCCGAGCTCTCTTATTGCCTGTATTGTTTAGCATACGGTCTTCATAACATTGTTGTAGTCTGACTACGTAGAATTCATCTGAAGTGCCTCACCGAAGGCTCTTCTTCATGATCTTTTCTAACTATAAAGTCCATGACAATCACTATCAGTTCCTCTTTCTGCTAGCACACTTCTGCGCCCATCATGTATGTTGTGTTCTATTTTATTTTAGCTCGAGGTAATCTATGTTTCTACTAATATTGTTGGTTTGTGGCTTTGTGCACTCTTTGTGTTCCACATTATGTTACAGTCTACAGTAAAGTTAATTGTGCATATTTGTATTGGACAATGGATACCACTTATGCATATTATTAAACGCATGCTTGTAATAAATGATGAGTCAACTTGCAGACTTGAAATCTTGAAATGAGACCAGAGTACAAAATCTTATGTAGTATTGCCTATTACTTTGTTTCATACTGATTGTTCATTTTATGTATCCTTGTGTCTGCAGTTATCTTTCAGCGTCCCTAGATGATGGGGAGCAGGCAAGTTTACAGCAAGCTGTTGATCGTGGTTGGCCTGCCTCTCTACACCTGATAGGAAAGGTCGGTTTTGGGTAATTAAATTTTGTAGCTGTTGCAAACATTCATGTTCCTTGTCTCAACTTAGAGCGAAACCCCATGTGCTTTTCTTATTCATTTTTAACATGTTCTTTGGTCCATGTTGATTGATCTCTTCTTGTGATCGTAACGAGCTCTCATTTTGATGTGAACTTGGAAAGTAACACTTTCCTTCTTAGCTTAGTTGCTAAGAGAAAGTATTAAAAGTATGAAATCAGTCAAATGAATTTACAAGCATAATTTCATTTGTGCTGATGTATATGTTAGCCACCTAACATTGCATAACTAATCAGTTTTTCATACGGCGAACTCAGGGATGAGTCTCACTCCTTCCAGTTCTCAAGATTAGACCCAATTTCATTTGAACTTATTTCGATTGGGCTCTTTTGCTCTGGCTCATCTACGGGTACTTATCTGATAAAAATATCATGTGTGATGCTGAGTTGGTGACTTAGCACTGGTAGTTCACAGTTGAAGGCTTGAAGCAATTTTCACAGAAGCATGCCTTAATTTTTGAAACTGAGAGACATGTGGCTCAGCTAAGGAATAGAAAAGAACAACTCATTTCTTGTCATTAAATTTGATGAATTTTATCATGTTTCCTAATAACTGAAGGTGCCAACATCATAAAATGTACATTATCTCCTTTGTTAGTATAATGTACTGCTTCGAGTACAGTTCTATTTTCGCTCTACCACAAATTGGCCAATGCTCACAGATTTACTTGGAGTTGATCCCTTACTGCTGTAGATATTGACAATCGTTTTCCGTTTACAAGCAAGAACGATGGATGAATTTCTTTGTTATTTGTTCATTCGGTCTGTGATCATTTCTTGTGCATGTACCTCAGGACATATTGCGGTTTCATGCAGTTTATTGGCCAGCAATGCTAATGTCAGCAGGGATAAGCATTCCTGATGCAGTTTTTGGTCATGGATTCTTGACAAAGGTGACCTTACATATTTTCAGCGTTCTTGTTTTCATCTGAACAAATCTTATAAAAATGTACCACCTTGTAGTACATAGGTATTTTGAGCATGCCTATATGAAATAGTTATGTTAGTTTATAGGGCTTTTCGGCCTTTTCCTGCCACTATATGTGCATTTTGCAATCTAGACATTTGCACATCCGTTGCTGCAGGGTTGAATTTCCTTGGTCCTGTTTTATGGCTCTAGCCTCCCCTTTTGCAAATTTCAATTTTCTAGAGCATGAAGAAATTTCATATCCCCTTCGGAATCCTAGACCAGTTTCCCTGTAGATTTACACTCCATATCATTTCATCCCTGAATTCATCGCGTTTTACAATATTAATCTAACTTGTATGATGGTATTGTCTATGACACCGGTCAATAATCGTACCGCACATGTCACAAGTTAGCACACTCACGCTAGTATATGGAATATCTGTTTAGCATCTGCCCTTTATACCTGTTGGTATCTCACATATTGTCTTACAGTTATAGCTTTGTAGCTCAGAGAATCCTGTGTTTTTTTGGCCACCTTCCTCGGTTTTCAAGTTTGCAACCCTCTATTCTGTACGCCCTTCAAATTTTAACAAACTATATACTCATTTTTTTTGCGAAATAAATGTTTTTCTTCTCCCTCCTGTAAGATTTGTCCATTTTCTGCGAACATATTTCACAAGATTTTTTCATTGAGGAATTCTCTACCCCTACTTTATTGTTCTATGACAGGTTAATAGTAGCAGTACATTTATAGGCACATATATGGTCCAATGGCATGAACTATTCATAATTTTGTGCCTCATTAGTTCGCATAGTTGTCTTTGAAAAATAATGCAAAGTACAGAGAGCTGATGAGCAACATATAGAATTCTATCTGGATTATCAGCCCCTTTTATCTCATTAAATCACTTCTATTTCACGCAGCAGTGCTTTTTATTTTGTAATTTTAGGATGGCATGAAGATGGGGAAATCATTAGGCAACACACTTGAACCAAAGGACCTGGTAGACAGATTTGGAGCGGATGCTGTTAGGTACTTCTTCTTGCGAGAAGTAGAATTCGGGAATGACGGGGACTATTCAGAGGAACGCTTTATCAATACAGTCAACGCACATCTTGCTAACACAATTGGTATTATGTGCACTCAAACTTCTATTTACTTATGTTTTTGGCGTATGCTTCAGTTGTGTTCCCTATCTATGTTAACTGTCCGTCTTCATTAATTACTGATTATCCCATTGTCATCTGAACAGGAAACCTCCTCAATCGGACACTTGGTCTCCTAAAGAAGAACTGTAACTCTATGTTAGCTTTTGATTCAATTGCTGCTGCAGATGGCAATTCATTCAAGAATAATGTTGAAAACTTGGTAAGTTGGTCTCGGTATCATGGTAAATTGCGATAGCAGTGTGGGAACTGATATAAACAGTGATGTTTGATTGCATTTTCTGATGGGGTGGAGGTTGTCTGAATTGTCTTTGAAAATAGATGGTCTAAATAGACAAAATTCTGTATGAGCCAACTATACCATTCACGACCCTCATTGTTTATGTGTTAAAGCAGGAAAAAACACATTTGCATTATATTTCAAACACATGTTGCATCTGAATATTTCAGATCACCACGTGCTGTTCATCTGCTTAATAGGGCAATTTTAATTTAAAAAAATGCATGCTTGCATGTACTGCACTTCTGTTGTATCTGTTGGCGTTACAATGGTATAAACTGTTTATACAGGTGGACAAGGCAAAGGGCCATTATGAAAATCTTTCATTGACATCAGCATGTGAAACTGTTCTAGAAATTGGTAACTTGGGAAATCTGTACATTGATGAGCAAGCACCATGGTCTTGTTTCAAGCAAGGGGGTGAGAGTGCTGAAAAGGCTGCAAAGGTAAGCACATGAAAGTTGAAACTATCTATTTTGCTTCTTGGACTTGTCGTGCTTGTTTTAGATTTTACTTATCAAAAATTAATGCAGCAAGGTCAAACTGTGTATTGCAGCCTTTGGTTCTTTTCATGTTTGTAAAAGAACTCAGTTTAAACATCAGCTTCAAAATTCTCATTTTCTATACATCTCAGAGCACCTGCTCTGATGTTATGGCTATAATAATGAAACTATTCCTTCTATTATTGGTGAGGTGATATTTGGGTTATTTAATAGATGCAATGCACGTAACATATACACTAATTGTCTATAAATTGAACTCCACTGTTGGTGGATTAAATGATGGAACTCTTTACACTAAGTATTTCACATGTTTATCGTTTATCCATGCTATATACTGTATGAAAGTAAACTTTACCTTCCGTGCGACATTGATATTATTAGAATTTGATTGGCATGTCATTATTTTGTTTTGATTGTGTCATTTGACTTGTTCATTCCATTTTCTCCACTTCTCTGCAGGATCTCGTCATTATTCTAGAGACAATGAGAATAATTGCGATAGCGCTGTCTCCAATCACTCCAAGCCTTTCCTTCAGGATTTATTCACAGCTTGGTTTCACAGAGGACCAGTTTAGTACATTAAGATGGGTATGTTCTTATTACCATGGATATGCTGTTTAGCTCTACCCCCAATTTTGCAAAGTATTTTGCGGTCATGCTCTAGTATGTATATAATCTAATACCCTCAGAGTACACAATGTTCAAGCACTAAATAGCAAGTCTGCAATCTCAGAATTTTCCAGTGGCACGACTTGCTTATAACCTCTGTCAACTGTCCTGTAGGATGATACCAAATGGGGAGCCCTTAAAGCAGGCCAGGCAATGATGGAGGCCAAGCCCATATTCGCAAAAATAGAAACTGAAGTTGAAGAGAAAGGTCAAGCAAGTCCAAAGGAGGGGAAGGGCGGGAAGAAGAAAGCACGTAGTAAAGGACTTGTAGAGGCATGAGTTAGGTTTGTGGGTTATGAACTACTGACTGAATGGCTCCTCAACTTATAACATCACATATCTGCTGGTGTAGAGAGCATGGTGGCCTTGAAACTTGGTGGCAAAGAAGGCTGATTTTTTTATTTACAGAACTGAATTTAGCAATTTTGTTCTCTCAGGCTTTCCAGTTCAAGTTTGTACAATGATGTGACAAAACTGGATGGAAATAGTGTAAGGCATCCACGTTTTCAACGACTAGCTCAATGATATTGATTATTATAGTATAACTGTGAATCTGTGATTCTGAATTAAAACTGTAGGATTTGTAACTTGTCAACGATGGCACATTTGATTTTTGTTATATGGAAAATTTCGTCGGGCAAGTCTTTTTGTTTTCTTCCATTGTGATCGTTTCGTCAGTAAAAAATGGCAGTGGCACTGTAGCAGCAGAGACGAGATATTATACGCTCAATCAAGATTTCTTATCCTCGCAATCTCCAAATCATTAAAAATGTCCTGCTCGCCGGCAGTCGTTGGGAGGATCTGTAGCTGAATGAGAAGAGCTTGCTGTGTATGTATGCGTACCCATGGCCGTCCATATACCTACAATCTACTGTAGGAAAAGGTTCTCTATTCTTTGATCCTATTTCAATCGGAACTTTCCGCGTCGATCCTTTTTTTTATTACGTCTTGTTTTTACTCTTATATTGGAAGTTACTCTACGTATTGCTTGACGTAAAATCAATAGTGGATCTGTTTCTGTCTTTTGTTGAATCTTTTTCACGGCTCGATAGAGAATTTGATAAGCCAATGATTTTTTTCATCTTCCATAATACGGTTAACCACCATATTAACTAATCGATTACAAAAAATTGGATCAGATTTTGCAATTATTTTTTCTGCAATTTCTCGACGTGACATGAGCGTGAAAGAGGTTCAAGAATCCGTTTTCTTTTTATAAGGGCTAAAATCACTTATTATTTTTTTGGTTTTTTAACCCCATATTATAGGGTGGATCTCTAAAGATAGGAAAGATCTCCCTCTAAGCCGTACATACGACTTTCATTGAATACGGCTTTCCACAAAATTTTATAGGGATCTATGAGATCGAGTTTAAAATTCTATTTACTCACTTTAAAAGTATCCGTTCCCTCCTTGTCTCCTGTCCATCGGAGGTCTTTTAACGACGGCGGCCTCAGGAAGTCATGGTGCTGCAGCTACTGAGACAGCGGTGATCACTAATCGCTAGCTCTACCCGCTGAAGTTTATCTTTGCAGGGTACACAGTTTTAGAACTTTTTTCAGAAAGGCTATGAAAACGCAGCCTCTGCATCAATCAAGTCATTACAGCCCAATTATCACATGGGTCAATATATGAATTAACCATCTGAATATAAGAAGCATTTAATTGTACCTATGCATCCTCTAATCTACTAAAAAGTTATCAGCCACCCTGACTGAAGATAGCCTAAGTAATTGTCACCAGTCAAGCAGAAGCAGGCATCTTAATTCACAAACCCTCGTTTGACATAGATCCCGAGCTTTAGCTAAAGTGAGAGAAATGACATTGCCAACGGCGATTTAGCCGCACTTGCACTATCATCATACCAGTGTCGATTTAAGTGTAGATCATAAAATCGGCCAAACTCACAATATTGCCAAGATAAAGATTAGCAATTAGAAGGTAACAAACAAGATCATCATACCGGTTACTCTTAACCTGTATCCGTACCTACAACCTACGCAAGCTATGCTCTGATACCACCGTTGGGGATCACGCTATGCAAAATAAAAAATTCTAGCGCTTAAACCAAGATCAAACTTGCATGAAGGAGGCAGCATATCATGTACCCTCGTTGATCGAGCCAGTGGAAGAGTTTGTCAATGACGAGGTTGATGTAGTCGCGAGTCGATTCCCGTAACTAACCTTAGTTAGTCACAAGAAGATGTGTTCTTCTCCGGATCCCATGATCTAGTGTCACATGTGCAATACCTCCGATGATATTCACACGTACGAGCTTGGCATCGCCGCATCGAACGTGCGATCAAGCACATGGAATACGCGGAATATGTCAGTGAAGATCCGGCAGCGCTTCCGCACTCCGATGATTTTGGGGTAGCGAATGGGCAACGCTCCACAAGAAGAGAGAGAGGACAACAGCGACGATGGTGACCGGCGGATGGCGGTGGCTCGGCGGCGGCGAGTGGTGGTCGACGTGGGGCTAGGGTTTTGGGGCATGGTGGCTTGGGATACATTGGTGCGCCCAGTATCCACTTTTATAGGTGCTTGGTTGGCCACCTTGCCCCTTGAGCAAACTAACTTGGGAGGAGGGGGGAGGGGGGGACGGGAGTCCGAGTTCTACCCGAACTCCTTCCCCTTTCCTAACCGCCCTAGGAGGAGTCCTCTCTCCTTTCCTTGATGCAACCAGCGGGTGCCCCACCCCGAGAGTTCAACCTTTCCGAAAGCTTTGACCTTCTGGAATATTTCTTCCTTCCGGAGTATTCCGGATTTTCCAAGAATAAACCAATTTATCCTAAAATCATTCCGACACCATATATATATATGACCGGTAGGGTTTGAGACCCTTCTAAAACCAACCGTGATATAGTGGAACCATTATGAGACTTCCATGAACGACTTTTTGAGTACCCCTCTCTCTTTATCTTATACCAAACTCATTTTCAATAGACGCGAAAGTCTTAAGTGTGTGACGCAATGGGTTCAGATATATGTATACATGTCCGAACACTCTTCAGCGATAATGATCACTTGCGTGCTCTTGAATCGCTGCAATGATCCCTACATATAGCACGAAGATCTTTATCGTGTGAACCATTACCATATCCATTAGGTTTCGATTTACTTAGCGATACTTTGTACTAACGACTTAGCGAGTCCAAATAATATCTCTCCTTCATCGGAGTAGTACATCCCAATCTCGAGATAATAGAACTATAAAATACTTTCCGATTACTGCGCCATCATGTTAGTAATCACCCTTTTATGGATAACGTTAAATGTCACGGTAGCAATCTTTCTATATCCACGTCTATTCTTTCACGGTCCATCGAAACATAATGTAATTAAATACCAACAACATATTGACAACTTAGTTTCATGGTATATAAATAGGGTCTTGTCTAACATCATTGTTCTCCCCGAACAATGTGCTCCCACTTATTATCGGCAACCTCATAACACCTTAATTATGCGCATAATCAGGAAACAAGACTATCAGATAACATGTGAAGTATGAACTAATATTAGAGCAAGATTAGAGAACTGCTTATTGTTTATTATTCCATTCCACACATGTAATTAGGTTTTCCTCCAAATCTCATATTGTTATAGCATTAAATATAAACATTTTATTATAAACACAAATATAAATAATACAACTTTATTATTACCTCTAGGGCATATTTCCAACAACCTTTTCTTTCTTATGTTTTGCTGAAAGCATGGTATGCCTATGTGTAAGTTCATCCATCAAGCAGGGTCAAAACCACGACAAATATTCTTCCTCACATGACCAACTGTATGATCACTTGCAGCTTTCTGTGCTTGTTCATCTTCATATGCACTTTTGGCCTCCTTGACCAAACGGACCAGCACTTTAGCCGCACCAATCCTAAGTTTGCGGGCAGAGTATATTTCATGATACATTTCCAAGCACGGGATCTTGTATATTTTATTTTTGTATCGAGGCGCATCCTTCACCAATTTCTTGAACACATGGTTTGGGAACAGCTGAAAGGAACACACTGAATGACAACTTCCATAAAAAAGATTCAATCCCCAATATATTTACTCCCTACGGTCCAAATTAATTGTCTCAACTTTGTCTAGATTCGTATATATCTATACACTGAAACATGTGTCTCTTTGTTAAAAAAACACGTGTATATACACATGCATATATAGACAGTTGAGACAATTTATTTGAACGGAGGTAGTATAGTTTACCTGTTGGGCAGCTCGAATTATAGGCTTAGGGTTACATATAATCATGAGTGCAGTTGCAAGTTTAGCAAAATCCCAACCATCAGTGTCAATCTGAGATATTTCCTTAAGCTCCTTGGCAGCTAAGCGCAAGGGGTAGTCATATTGGTCCACACGACAATCACACTTATGCATGACGCCTGCCATCTCAATAACATGTTTAGTAACCTGGATACAAGGAGCAAATATGATATGTCAATAATACAGCAAAATCACGTGAAGGCAAAATCCCAGAAACAATACTGAAGAAAAATACATTGGTCGGCACGATAAATAAAGGCTTAATGTATATACTGGGAGCAATAAAACAGAAATCACTTCAATGTCAGACATATGGGGAAGGAAGTGATGGCTTACCATCATATCTGGATTCACATCATATTTGTAGTAATTCAGGAGATCTTGCATGCCTTCACTCATCGGGAAGCGATCCTCATTAGTCAGTCCTGAAAACTGAGGCAGAAAACGCAGTATCTGAATCTTCAAGCCCCACATCAGCTCCTTGACCTCAATACCACAGAGGCAGGGTATTTCCTGAAATAATATCAATAAAACTTTTGGTGCTCAAAATTATTCGTAGAATGAAGCAAACAAGGGAGCTTTAACACTAACCAACAACTTTTCAATGACTTTTTTTTTGTAAATATCCTTTCCAACAGCTAGTGGTTGCCCATTGACGACATGCTTTTGGATCATCGTACTAAGTTCTGGACTAACAGTAGTGTCATTAATGGAGCGGCTTTTGTCCTCAAAAGGTTGAACGTCTCTCAGCCAAATAATCTGTTAAAGAAACAATGACAAGCTTGTTAAGGGGAGAAGACAAAATTAGTGAAAAATCATGCCAAATAGTTACATGCATCAAATGTAATGATCAATCTTTGTCCAAGTCCTCAATTATTGAGGTGTAAATCATAACAGGTTTTTACCATTCTTCCCACTATGGCCGACCCCATTCTCAGTTTTGCCATTTGATCGATCGAAATCTCAATTTACCACTGTATGTCACAACACTTGTATGATTTGCCATTCCGTTATCTATTCACCATTAGGTTAGTTTATCATCTCAATATACCCCCTAGGTGTCACACCAAATCTCTGCACATCTATTACTTATATGTCTTGCACTCATAGCACTAGTAGAAAAAAAAGGCTTCCATTCGCCCCTTTAGTCTCCAAACAATTCGGTCCGCGACTAATGGTCACATTAGTCCCAGTTCAATTAAAAATATGGGCCAGGGAGCATTAGTCCCGGCTCAAATGTGCCCTTTAGTCCCGGTTTGCGCCACCAACTGGGACTAAAGGGTAGGGACCTTTAGCCCCGGTTGGTGGCTCCAACCGGGACTAAAGCCTACCCTTTAGTCCCGATTCGTGTCACCAACCGGGACTAAAGGCGTGTTCAAACGACCATCTAGTTTCCGCGTCGGTTCGTCGTCGTTGTGGAAGTTTGATCATCGCCATTAATCGATAGCTTCGGAAGTTGCATCGCCGTCACTAGTCGCTTCAAAAATTGATCACACCACCGGCGCCCTTGATCACATCGATGCACATCTTCACCTCCCTCTACTATATAAGATGCACATTTTCACATCCATATGCACATCTTCTTCTCCAATCTCTCTCCCAAAGCCTACTCCTCTCTCTCTCCCTCTTATTCCAATGAAGCCGATGCGAGTACCTCGATCTCGGGTGTACCATCTCACCGCCGAAGGGATGCATTTCATGGTCACGGAAACTCTCCATGCATCAAGGGTGGAGAAGTGGATCCGCACCATCAAGTAGCAGTTCCTGGACGCCGCATCGATCAAGTGTGTGGGCCTGGACTGTGAGTTCACCAACCCTCGCGAGGGTAGGCAAAATCAGCGTGCCGACATCCTTCAACTCTCGGTGGCGTCCGAGGTTTTGGTCTTTCAAATATGTTGGGCCAATAGCGTGCCACAACTGCTCAAGGAATTCTTGAAGGACAACACCATCAGATTCTATGGCGCGGCTATCCACAATGATGTGCGCATGCTGAGATACTACGGAATTGAAATTCCGTCTGTGTACAACCTCCAAAAGATTATCCCGAACCCCACCAACAATCCAATTCCGAGTCTCTATGATCTGTCCAATGCTACCATTGGGACAAATCTTGAGAAGAAGAAGAGGAAGAAGAAGGACGACGAGGAAGAAGAAGAACTAATATTTGATTGGGGCAACGTTCCATTGAGCTTCGAGCAAGTGATGTATGCCGCTCTAGACGCTCACCTGGGCTTTGAGATTGCTAGGAGGCACTGGAAGCTACATGGCTAAAATAGCCATGTTGATCGTCTCAACATTATGGTGGATGAGTAGATGGTGTGGTGTGGGAGGCTTCTATTGTTATTGTACTGTGAATCTTCTCGTGCTATATATATTGAATCTTCTATTGTTATTCTCCTATTATTGAGTGTTTTGAATGTAGTAGCATGTTTGGAAAAATGTACCTCTTTGCAGTAGACACGATACATGATACACGACACCGTACATGATACGATACATGATACATGACACGATACACGACACGATACATGATACATGACATGACACACGATTACTTGGATTTTTTTGTTGTTTCTTCTACTTCTTAGTTACTTTGAAGTTTTTTATTAATTTAGGAATTTTGGATTTTTTTAGTTTTTGATTTTTTTTGAATAGTTTGAGTTTAAAAATTAATAATTAAATTATGCATAAAGATTATTTGGAATTCATTGATGTTTATTATTACTTAATCATTGTTGCTTATTTTGTGAATTATTTGGAATTCAAAAAAGTAAAATCATATGTTACCAAAGTGTATGGGTTAATAGAATTGGTAGCATAGCATTATCAAGAAGTCACGAGCACAGTCTTGGAAGCTAGTACAGAAGGAATGAAGAAGTTAAGCTTGCTAAGGGTGGAGCAGTGTGAGGATGAGTGACCGATCGGGAAGTGAGGACCACAAGTATATAATTTGATATGAGAATAGAGGTGACTAAAGTGGTAACTGTCAAACAATTCAAATATTCAAGAATAGAGAAATTCCAAAAAATATTCAATTTTTTGAAATTTCCACTACTAGGAAAACAGCTATAGGTAGCACAACTACCCATAGCGCACCGAATATGTGGTGCACTGCGGGTATTTACCCGCTGCGCGCCTGTGCCCATACGCTACGGGTAAGTCACATACCCGTAGCGCACCACATATTTAGTGCGCTACGGGTATTTGTAGGCCCGGAGGAGGTGCCCTCCCCCAACTTACCCGTAGCGCATGTGTCTGACATGTGCTATGGGTAGTTCGATTACCCGTAGCGCACAGTCCCGTGCGCTACTGGTAATTTGGGGGAGAGGCAGTGTCAGGTTACCCGTAGCGCATATGACTATGTGCGCTACGGGTAGTTGAGCTACCCACAACGCATGCCAGACACATGCGCTACGGGTAACCTGAGATGAGGATTTTAAGGCATGGAGCCACCTAACACCAATCATTGCCCCCTCTCTTCCCCCTCTCATTCTGGTCGTCCTCCTTCTCCTTCCCAACCTATTTCCATCATTCTTTCACCTATTTTAGCTTATTAGAGCTACTTTGGTTGGTAGATATGTGAGTGCAATGTCTCCCGATCTTTCGATATCACTTTATTACATTCTCGTCCGTACACAATCTCTCGGGCTCTCGTGTCGCGGTAACTTCTATAATAGGTGAGTAATATAAGGACATCCATGCTTAATATTGTGTGGCAATGGTGTTTGTATGCCCTACGGTATGCTTGTACGCGCGTGTGGCATCGTTCTTTGTATTATGCATGATTGTGTGGCATCGGCGCACTTTTGTATATATATATATATATATATATATATAGGAAGCTGATATGGGGCACCTTGGTGCCCGGGCACCATGCTTCAAATACGTACATTTTGCTTACAATTATGCATACCCAAGGGTATACATACCCAAGATACATATACCCAACTCATACATACCCAAAATATGCATACCCAGGATACACATACCCAATATATATATACCCGGAATATGTATATATACATACTTTTACATACCTTAGATATATATTCCAAAAAAATAACATACCTAAGGTATACATACCTCATTTATGTCTACTAAGTATGTGTAAAGTCATACATACCTTGGGGTATGTACAAAGCATCACGTATTTTGTACGTATTGAGCATGGTGCCCGGGCACCAAGGTGCCCTGGTTATTTTACCTATATATATATGACTTTACACATACCTAGTAGATATAAATGGGGTATGTATACCCTAGGTATGATGTTTTTTTTAATGTATACCTTGAGTATGTAAAAAATACGTATATATACGTAATCTGAGTATGTATATATTGGGTATGTGTATCCCGGGTATATGTATCTTGGGTATGCATGTTTTGGGTATGTATGAGTTGGGTATACGTATCTTAGGTATGTATACACTTAGGTATGCATAATTGTAAGCAAAACGTACATATTTGAGGCATGGTGCCTGGACACCTTGGTGTCCCATATCAGCTTCCTATATATATAGGTAAAATAACATATATATATATATATATATGCAAAATAGCTTGCTACCACCGGTGGTAGCTATGCACCCACCATCCACCATTAGATACTCTATAGGGAGCATGTGATTTTCTACCAGGAGCACAAGAGTTAACAGATGGAAGCGACGGTGTTTGCATGCATATTCCTATCTCTCACCACCTCAACACACCACCTCAACACACCACACCAACACACTATACCAACACACCTATTGGATTATCCACCCCAACTAACCACACACACACACCTACTATACCATCCACTCAATCTATCCATCCAAAGCCACCACACCGTGGAACCATGCAAACAAATCATCTCATCTCACCACTCATATTGTGTACTCATAGCTGCCGTATCCTTTTCTATTTAGCATTTCCCTGATACATGATTCATACCATAGCTCACTAGGATGAACACTTTGATCCATAAAAATCAGCGAGTAATTGATTTGTTGATTTTGAGAGCGCCGCTACTTAATCAAGTAGAGCTCATTTCACAAATGTCTTTTTTCTCTCGATAGGATTTATGAACTTATTTTAATTAGTTCTTACCCTCCGTCGCATTTTTGTTTGTTCTTTGAGCTTCTTCACTGTTAGAGTAAAGCCGCAGCTAGCTCGAGCAGGCAATGCAGGGCTACAGAATTTAGACTAGGAGGATTTGCATTTGTTGCAAGAGGCGATTAAAATTAGCTGGAAGAAAAATGATTCAGAAGGAAAAAATCCTAACAGTGAAAAAACTAAAAGAACAAATAAAAATGTGCGGACCCTAATTATTCGGGAAAAAACTCTAACAGTTGCCATGCTAGGTAGCCATCTATATATGTAGTGGCAGCAGGGAGATAATGGAGGGAAAAGGAAGACCATAACATTCGCGCCAACAAAAAAATCCCGCCAAAACCACACGTATGGCTAGGCAAGACGGCTACATCACATGGCATGTCTAGGTGGTTAGTGTGTTTGGATAGTGTGTATGGCAACTAGGTGTGGCATTCCCAAAATCACCACATGCAACTACGCATGGCAACTACGCATGGCAACTAGGTATGGTAACTAGGTATGGTATGTCTAAAATCACCACATGCAGATGCCATCCACAGTTGCCATGCTAGGTAGCCATTCAAGAGTACCATGTGCATGCAACAAACGGAGGAATTTCATCCATTATCACCGTCATCTCCTGCTCTCTACATCGCATGCGGAGGAATACCATGCTCACATAATCCAAAGACTATGCATGCATGCATAGCTACCACCGGTGGTAGCAAATCCGCGTTGATATGGTAACTGCTTACGACACACGTTTGTACTGCTTTGTAGACTATTCTGTCATCGATGACAGAATAATATTCTGTACATATTCTGTACTGCTTACGACACACGTTTGTACTGCTTTGTATGACAGATTCATACTTCTCGTTTGCAAATTTTGAACTGCTTATTTGTATCTACGTAGCTATTTATTTAAACTTATAAACCGTTTCTTGGAATTATGCAAATGATATATCGTTGGAAAGCTACGGAAAATCCGCAACTTTTTCATGTTAAAACTTTTTTCTAATTTTTAATGGTTTAAGTTTAATTTTGAAAATCGGAAGCATTCAAAAACACGTCTGAAACGTATTTTTAACTTATTTTCCAAACCACAAATCGGAATAACGCATATGATGCGCCATTGGAAAGCTATTAAAATTGTGCAACTTTGTTATCTCTGCGAGTTTTTTCAAATTCACCACGTTTTTTGAATAATTTTGAAAATACTGAAATTCGGATCTATTCAAAAATGGGCGAACTATAATTTGAGCAGATTTTCTCAACGATTTGTCGGAATAATGCAAATAATATGGCGTTGGATAGATATGGAGCAGACGCAACTTTTTCATGTTTTAAGTTTTTTCAAATTCTGCACATATTTTGAATAATTTTAAAAATAACGAATTCGGAGATATCCAAAAAAGATGTAGACTAATTTGACTATAGTTTTTTAACCGCTTATTGGAATGATGCAAATGATATACCATTGGAAAGCTATGGAAAATGCGCAACTTTTTTGTTCACAGTATTTTCGCAAATTCCTTATAGTCAAAGATTAATTTATATAGTTTTAACTTTATATGATTTGTGTTGTTCGCAAGTTAACGATTTGAAATTGAGAATTTTTACTATTTGATTCGTCATGGAAAGCAAAAAGTAATGAAATTAAAGTTTTGTTCTACCATGCAAATCATTTGTGCCTACTATAGAGGCGATCGGAGCTTAAAATGATATGATTTACATGATATATGTTCATCCCGAGAAAACAGAGTTTTCGTATTTCCTAGGATATGTATCTCATACTTCTCTGTTATACGCGCTTGTACTCCCCGATGGTGTTTTCAAGAATTTTTCAGTAAAACAATGGTAACTTTATTATACGGTGTCCGTTTGGTTCCACCGTCATAATATTGTACTTCCCTTCGTTATCATATTGTACTTCCGCTGTTATCATATTGTACTTCCCTTCATCACAATATTGTACTTCCCTCCGTTATCATGTTGTATTATAGCACTTCTGCACTTCTGAAAATTGAATATTTGTACTTCTCGTCATCATCGTGTGTACTTCCTAGAATCAATTGTTGTACTTCATTAATTTTGTGAATGTTTTTTAACATTTTTGCAATCCTTCGCTGGGACTTTGCACTTCCCAAAGTTGAAGCTATGTACTTCCCGTCGACAGTATGTGTACTTCCCATTGTCATCATGTGTACTTTCCAAAGATGAACATCGTCTTTCTGTCATCATCAGGTATACTTCCCATAGTCTCTATGTGTACTTCCTGGAACAGAAGTACCGCACTTCTCAGAAAAGGGTTATATGTACTTCTTGTAACCTCTTTGTTTATTGATGCGGTAGCCTAGATGTTCAGGTAATGTATCTTCCCTTTATCACAATATTTGATTTTATGCAGTCAAAGTTCGATTAAACCGTTTATGCATATTTAAACAATCATTTGACCTTCCATTCGATTTTGAATTGTGTGATTTTTTTTATGTTGTAAAAATAAAGGCAAGGCCTATCTGAGCAAAACTATAAAAAATATAAAAATCATTGGGTTGGTGTACTCCTCAAAATTTAATATGTGTACTTCCTTAATTGAAACCTTACTCTTCCTATTTGTCATTGATGTACTTCCTTTATTTTTGCGGATGATGTCATTATTTGTCTTGCAAATTATGGAAGACTTTGCACTTCCGAAAGTGAACATCCGTACTTTCTGTGGTTAATAAATGTACTTCTTGATCTCATACTTATGTACTTCCCTTTAGATGATTTTATAATGTTTTCTAGCACTTTTACATTGAATATGCACTTCTAAAACTGAACATTTGTACTTAGTAGAGTCTCTCTCTTTACTTCCCTCTACATGATTTTATCATTTTTCTAGCACTTCGCGTGAAAGCTACACTTCCGGAACTGAACATTTTTGTACTTCATGATATTATTTCTTATACTTCCTGCTCGCATAGTTTTGTACTTCCCGATATTATTGCATATACTTTCCGCTCGAATAGTTTTATACTTCCTTTTAGATAATTTTATCATTTTTCTAGCACTACACGTGAAAGTTGCACTCTCGAAAACTGAATAGTTTTATACTTTTCTTCATCACCATGTGTACTTTCCATAGTCACTATCCGCACTATCTTTATTTTGCGGACAATTTTATTATTTGTGCAACCCTTAGCAGGAATACTGCACTTCCAAAGTTGAACATCTATACTTCTCGTCAACACTATGTGTACTTCTCATCGCATCGTGTGTACTTCCCGATCTTGCTGGTGTGTACTTCCCGATCTTACTGTTATGTACTTTCCTATATTGAATATGAGTATTTTACAATTTTATTCGTGTGTACTTCTCAATCTTACTAGGTATACTTCCCGACCTTATTGTTCTGTTCCTTCTTAAACTAAATATCTGTACTTCTCGATCTTAGGGATTTGTACTTAATATTCTTACTGTTGTATACTTACCTAGAATGAATATGTGTACTTCGTGATCTTATAGTTTTATACTTGTCTAAACTTAAATTTTTTTTACTTCCTGATCTTAGGGGTTTGTACTTATCTAAACTAAAAATTTATACTTCCCTATCCTGCTGGTATATACTTCCCAATCTTCATGGTGTGTACTTCGCTATCCTTCTGGTTTGTACTTCTCAATCTTATTGCTTCGTACTTCTCAATCTCACTAGTGTGCAGCTCGATGTTACTATAGTGTACTTCCCTAAACTCGTAAGTTGGAATGATAAAAATGATATAGCATTGCAAGGATAATAAAATTTGTATACTTCTGGCATGATATTTGTCTACTTCTCAACAATGGTGTGAACCTTCCCGACCAATGTGTACTTCTTGCAGTAAATAGATAGAATGTTCTCATTTTCTATTATCTTTACATGGATGTGTACGTTTTGCACTGAATATATGCACTGCATGTATATCACATTTGTACTTCCCTGAATTAATAATATTTATTCGTTACGGTTCGTCCAGACATACTTCCTAGAAGCGAAGTTCTATACTTCCCGAGGTTAACAGGTGTATTTCCTAGCCCATGTTGTATTTTCTTGACGTGAATGTGTAATTCTAGACCTGATTTTATGTACTTCCATGGACCTAATTATCATTTCTGAATTTCCTGTGAGAGGTGTATGTGTACTTCATAAAACAAAACTATATGTATACTCCTTGACGTAAATTAATATACTTCCTTGCATAATTTTTCCTAAAAGAGTGGACTATATATATACAAACAAAAATGTGTGCACTGTGCGGCGTTAATATCTGTGCTTCCTCGATGAACATTTATTTTATCATTTTAAAGGCAATAATTCTAAAGCACATGTCATGCAAGTAGATTTCTTCATTGGTGTATGTAATGCATCGGGTGACATCTATATACTTCCCAACAAGTGTACGTAGGCTTCCCCATTGCATCTCAATGTTTTTAGATTAATTGAAAACTTAAGAGGAATTGATTTAAACAAACTCTTTTTCAACTCTCTTGGAAGAAAAATGCTCAAACAGGTACCATGCAAGAGTGGAAAATATGGAACTGCTATTGCATGCACTAGAACGCTGTCACTTGGGTGTAGAATTGAAAAATTGATGATCTTTCTCCACCACAAGCATTCCGATCTTACCGTCTCCCATTCATTTCTTAACCTATCCATCACATCCCTTTTTTTTCCTATTCTTAGCTTCATCTGAAAAGAAACAAAATCATTACTCCAACTCAGTTTAGCAGCGGCAGCAATTGTCTTGTGGGGACGGTTTGTGTGGCTTCAGGGGACAGGCGGTGCCTCATGGGAAGAGGAGTAGGACACCTCCACGGCAGGGAAAGAATTCGCACTGTCCCGAACGTGCAGTGCTTGCGACTGACCAACTGTAATTCCAGTTCGGCGTTGGCTGTCGGGCGGCGCACACCACACTTCACTCCGCCATGGAATTCTCTAGGCGCCCGCCAATTCTACTTGTCTGCGCGCAAGAAATTGAAGCGGCCCACGACAGCAGTGGCAGGGGCCAGGAAAGTTCACTGCCGATAATGGAAAGTTTGTGCCGCGAGCTCCCACTGGACTTTCAGGTGGGGACGGAGGAAGGCCATGGCCTGCAGGGCACCAGCTCGTCGGTCCGGCGGTGCTGGGGACATATGCTGCAGAAGGTGAACAAGCTAGCAACGCGGGGGCCTTTCAAGCAGCGGCGCCAGGACCTTTGTTCGACAACACCCAAGCCATCCAGCGGCGGCAGCGCGGGGGTCCTCCATGCGGCGGCGCGCAGGGCCTCCAGGCGGCGTCGGGGTGACCCCAGGCGACGGCGCTCGAGCCTTCGAGGCGGCTGGGAGGGTGCCCTCTAGGCGGCGGTGCAGCGATGAATCCAGGCGCCGGCCATCCCTGCAGGCGGTGGCTCGCGGAGGTGTCCTGGGAAGCCGAGGGACACGGCGGCGTGACGGGCGAATCACCGGCGGCGTGGGAGCTGTGGCGCCGGAGGTCTAGGGAGTGGGGCATGGAATACCCGACCATGGGGTGTCGGCCCTATAGAAGAAGGTGGGAATCGAGAGTTATAAGCTGGGTAGGTGGGAATAGGACCATGTTTCTTTTTCGTATTTTCACTGATCGTGCCTATATAGGTGAGATATGTATAGAATAATATTCTATCATCAGTTGCAAAATAGTCTTATCCTATATATATATATATATATATAGGAAAATGAGATGGTATCCCTGGGTGTACGTACTCCCATGTTCAATATACCTCATATACAAGGGTATTATACCTCTTTATCATTTTTAATATACTTCATTAGTTAATACTAGATACCTCAAAGTGAGTTTTATGAAAAAATTCATTTAAGTCTATATACCTCATATTATTTGTGTATATACTGCATTTATGCACGTAAAAGTGATATATTAAAAAAGTAAGGGTTCCGATGGAATTTTTTGCATACTACTTATATTAAGGTATATTAGAATAATTAATGAGGTATATTAAAAATAATAAAGAGGTATAATACCCTTGTATATGAGGTATATTGAATATGGGAGTATGTACACCCAGGAGTATATAAGATGAGTCCTATATATATATGTATGCATTAGCTTGCATATGTTTATGAAATGTTGATTTGCCGATGGTGCCAATGTTGTTTTGCCGACATGTTGTTTCACTTCCATTTCGGCATATTTTGGCACCACGCATAGGTCCAAATTTAGGCAAGGTCATGCCGAAATTTTCAGACGACCATGTGTGTATGTGGCCGGTTCTGAAATATTCTCTTGCTCTTTATATACCAGGCGACTATGGTCTGCTCGATGAGCGAAGGCATCGTGGCAAGATATATGAAAGTTGCGACGTACGATATGATTCAAAATAACCTGACGGAGATAAAATGTCCGTGTAAGAGATGCAAACTGAAGTGCTATGTCGACCCTTATTCCGGAGTATTGCAGAGCCACCTACTATCTCGCGGTTTCATGGATGGCTACACTCAGTGGATAAGTGATGAAGATGCTGATAACATCCATGGGGTAGCAACGGGAAATGACGAGGAAGGGCATGGTGGTGATCACGAAGATTCTCCCGGACATGACGATGCCGGAGAAGATGCCGAACATAGTGCAAAAGATGAAGATGCCGGACAAGGTGAAGACGATCAAGATGCCGGACATGGTGAAGAAGATCAAGATGCAGGACATGGTGGCGGTGAAGAGGATCAAGATGCCGGAGAAGATGGAACACCGTCAGGTAGCTGGGTGCAGAACCCTTACATTCAAGCATTGCTTCTCAAGCAGACGAGCAATGCTAGGGATGCTGCTAAAGAGAAAGCCAAGCTGGTGAGCCTGGAGAAGGGCGTGGTTACTCCATTGTATGCAGGATGCAGGCCCGGGGATACCCGTTTGGATGTCACGCTCAGGGCTCCGCAGATGAAGGCAAGGCACAAATGGACCGACAAAAGCTTTGACGAAAACATGGCATTATGGCAGGAGCGTCTTCCCGAGGGGAACAAGTGTCTGATACGTCTCCAACGTATCTATAATTTTTGATGCTCCATGCTTGTTTTTACACCATTTGCCTACTGTTTCGTTACACTTCATGGCACTTTTATGCATTTTCCGGAACTAACCTATTAACAAGTCGCCACAGTGCCAGTTCCCTGTTTTCTGCTATTTTTGTGTTTCAGAAGTGATACACAGGAAATATTCTCGGAATTGGATGAAACAAGTTCCTGAAGTCTTATTTTCCCCGGAAGCTTCCAGAGATCCGAAGAGGAGACGGAGTGGGGCCACGAGGTGGCCACACACCAGGGCGGCGCGGCCCAGGCCCTGGTCGCGCCCCCTACGTGTGAGACCGCCTCGGTCCACTCCTGACGATGCCCCTTCGCCTATAAAGACCCCCCGACGGAAAAAAACCTAAGTACCCGATCAATTTTCCAGAACACATCGCGATCCGCCGCCGCCGTGGACCCGAAGATCGGGAGGGTCCAGAAGCTCTTCTCGGCACCCTGCCGGAGAGGGGAATCGCCACCGGAGGTCTTCTTCATCGCCATGCTTGCCTCCGGAGCGATGAGTGAGTAGTCTACCTTGGACTATGGATCCATAGCAGTAGCTAGATGGTTGTCTCCTCCACCATGTGCTTCATGTTTAGATCTCATGAGCTGCCCTACATGATTGAGATCACCGTTATGTAATTCTACATGTTTGGTTTGTTGGGATCCGATGAATATTGGTGTTATGATTGAGTTGCTATACTGAAATATATCTTATGTTATCTCTATGTTGTTTATGATCTTGCATGCTCTCCGTTGTTAGTAGCTATCTTGGCCGAGTAGTTGCTAGTGACTCCAAGAGGAGGTATGTATGCTCGATAGTGGGTTCATGGCTCTATTTAACCTGGGGGAGTGACAGAAACCTCTAAGGTTGTAGATGTGCTGCTGCTACTAGGGAGAAAACAACATTCATATGCTCAAGGGCATATGCTTTGTTTACATTACACACTTTGCTTAATGCAATTATCTGTTGTTCGCAACTTAATACTTGTGGAGTTCTCGGATTGATTCGCCACAAGTGGATTATTAGTCATAGATGCAGTTGGATGGCGGTCTATGTATTTTGTTGTAATGCCCAGAGTAAATCGCATAGTGATCTTCTTGACATATCACGTTTATCTTTATTGTATCAATTGCCCAACTGTAATTTGTTTACCCAGCATGTGTTATTTATCTTATGGAGAGACACCACTAGTGAACTGTGGACCCCGGTCCTATTTCCATCATATTGCTATCACCTGTTTACTTTACTCGCACTTTTTACTTTACTCGCATACTTCTACTGTTTTCCACTTGATACGCTCATAACCTTTATTTCAAGCAAACCGGTGAGATTGACAACCTCATCGCAAGTTGGGAACAAAGTACTTGGTTGTGTGTGTGCAGGTTCCACGTTGCAGCTAGCAAAGCAAAGCTTGGACGAGGCGCCATATATAAATTGTCTGAAGCTGTCGCTAAGCCAGTCCGCATCACCTTCAGTCGTATTGTCTGCTCTTCTCCTGATCGACATACCTTGGTTTCTTAACCGAGGGAAAACTTGCTGCTATCTTCATCAAACCTTCTCTTGGGGTTTTCCAACTGGCCAGTTATTTACTTCATCAACTCGGTAGCTGACGAGGGTTAACTCGACAAATGTCCTAGATGAAGGACTTAGGATCGGGGAGATAGGGCGTCGGATGAACTCGAAGGTAAAGTTAGTCGAAATAGGTGTGTATCGAAAGTAAACTTGGGTGTTCAACCTGGCTTGCTTTCAATCTGGCCTGCACCGTCCCCTCCTGGCCCCTATATATAGGTGGCCAGGTCTCAAGGATCAGGTAGGGTACGATACAGATTACAATATCGACATACGGTAATAACTCGTATTCGACTATCATTACAATTGGGCCTAGCTTAACGGGCCTCAGGGGTACTCAACTAACGGGCTCTATTAACTATACCCTTGTCAGTAGCCCCTGAGATTCTACCAGAATTGTAGATTCAGGTTGAATCTCTAATCTTCAAGTCTTCAACTTAATTCTTCGACTTCTTCATATCTTTAAATCTTCGACTTGGTCTTTTCGACTTATTTTCATGATATTTTTTCGCAAGGGGGTTTGATGAACAAGCCTGACAACTCTGACGGATCTAGAGGTCAGTTAACTGCCGGAGCAGATACTTGTCACCTACTTCAAATTCAATCCCCTTGGACTTGAATTCGGGATACCAGTCAAACCCAATCTTTTGCCGCATTTAGGACTTACAAAGAATGAATCCCAGTGATTCTCAAGGTACCCAGTGCGTCCACCAGGATTTTCTTCGCATCGTAGACATGGATACATACCAGCAGAGCGCATCCATGTGCGTATACCAGGCCACACAGGACGGATCCCGGGGTCTTACCTTCGTGACAAGTCACGGCATTCGAGTCGTGTTGCGATAACACAACTCGAGGATTTTATGTCGCAGTCAAATTTTGACTGAAAATATTCGGGTTTCTACAACCATAAAACTCGCTCCCGATGGGAGTAACACTCCTACACTTCTCCAATCTCTAATGCTTAATCAATAAATATCGTTGGGTGCGCGCTCAGCGCTCCCGATGGGAGTAGCCCCCGAGGCTATAGTCGAAAAAAGAGTTTTTCGAGTATAGGCTCAAGAGATAATGTAGCTCGTCATACTTCAACTCAAAACACTTCAACTCCAAAGTTCTTCAATTCGAGATACTTTCAAGAACACCTTGTCGTCGAGTTCGAGTTCACCTCTTCAATGAAGAGCTCCATTCGATATTTTTGAAAGTAACAGCCCCCAAGGCTATAACAAAAAATCCTTCATATATGATCTTTTTTTATAATCTCGGCATTTGTCGGCGCCATCCTTTGACCTTTATATATATATTCGATGACGTCAACGAAGACGTGGCTCTTCATCAGTGCAAACCGTTTTATGGGTAGCACTGTAATTTTCACGATTTTTTGACCGTTAGTGGGCTGCACGATTTTTGACCGTTAGTGGGCTGGCGTTTCCGATCTTTGCGCCACGTCTCAGCCCACGATCCTTCTCCCAGAAGGTATATAAATGGCATAGTGGGGAATCGTACTGTTTACCAGCTCGTTCCCTCCGCCGCCTCCATTGCTGATCCCCTCTATCTCTTCCTCTCTTGCGAAGCCCCCAAGCGTGCTTTGAGCTGGATGCGCGTGAAACATCTGGGCGTTAAGAGCACCATGGCCAAGACATCTGCCACCAAGTGGGTGCGCTCCACCATCACCAAGAAGGAGGTGGAGAAGGCCAAGGCGGACGGTCTCATCTCCGCCCAGGATTCCATCCAATTCCCAAGTACTGAGCGGATCCCGAAGCCCCCGAGCGGTTACCGGGTAATGTTCCTTGCTTTTCTCCTCCGCGGTTTGTCCCTTCCTGCCCACGAGTTCCTCCGTGAGCTGCTATTTCTCTATGGTGTGCAGCTCCATCAGCTCACACCAAATTCTCTTCTTCACATTGCTTGCTTCGTGACTCTCTGCGAGTCATTCTTGGGCATTGAGCCCCACTTCCTTCTCTGGAGATCAATCTTTCGACTCCGTCCCAATGTTTCTCTGGCAAGGAAACCCGAACTGGGCGGAGCCGTCGTTTCTGTGCGCCCTGAGGCGCAATACTTTGAATTTTCCATGGCCGCGTCTGTCCAGGGATGGAGGACAAAGTGGTTCTATATCAAGGACCGCAAATCCTCTCCTGAAGATGAATTCGGCCTGCCTCCTTTTGATGCGTCCCAAGAGATAAAGAAATTGACATCATGGGATGCACTCCCCTCAGATGCGGAAGCACAAGAAATTATTTCCCTTCTTTCTCGTATTAAATCTCTAAAAGGAGGTCGACGGGGTGCTCTATCGGGTATGCAACTCATGGCATTCTTTATTCAACGCCGAGTTCAACCCCTACAGCACCGCCTTACCAAACTTTGGAGTTTCTCTGGCTTGGAAGATCCTACTCGCATATCTGAAGACCTGATATCGAAAGAAGATGTCGACAAGCGAGTCCGGAATCTCACCAAGCTCACAAAGGAACATGCAGTTGCGGATTTAGCCGCTGATTTCTTCGACTCTGTGCACCCTCTTCCTGAGGTATGTATTTTTGCGTCCACTTTTTGTGAACCTTTGCTTGTTTCGACTTGCATTATTATTTGACTTCGCACTCTGCTTACTTATTTATATGCAGGGTCACCAATTTCTTGTTTCGCGTCCTCCTCTTCCAGAGGAAGGGCCCCTTCCGGCTGATCTAGCCTCTCCTGCATCTGAAGCCCCCGAGGCTGACGAAAGTCAGGACGGAGATGATGTCGAAGATTCAGAAGAGGAAACCAGCTCATCGACATCGACTCCTCCTGTATTTGCTGAAGATGTTGGTGTCGACAAGAAAAGGAAACGTGTCGACGAAATTGCTTCATCGAGTTCTGCAGCGGCTGGAAAAACCCCCGCTCTTGCAGAAGATATGGAGTACTTTGACATGCTTGCATCGTAAGTATTGTAGTCGAACTTTTCAATTGCCTTGTTCTTGCCTTGTTTCTATAACTTATACCTTTTATGCAGTGATGACGAAGGGCCACCAACATCTGCTACGGCTGTTCCACCACCTTCTCCTGTGGCGATTGATGAGCCTGTCGAACCAGATGTTGCGCCGAGGGCCACCAGGTCCGGCGTGAAGAAGGTTCCTCAAACTCGACACTCGAAACGCTCAAAGAAGGCCAAAGAAGCCGAAATTTCTCTGGAAGCTCACGCATCTGCAGTTTCTTCTGATGATGTAAGTAATTATTCTTTCCCTTCTTTCCTTTCATGTACTTCTACTCTTACACACTTCTTTTTCTCAGGCTTTAGTGAAGAGATTTATTGCCCTGGGCACAGAGTGTGCGGGGTACCTAAAGGTTGCAAAAGCTTCCGAAGGTATAATTTTGACGTCCAATCACCACTTGTCTTCTGCACTTTATCCTTTGTTATCTATCTGATTCCCTGTCGACTTCTTATGCAGCTGCTTTAGCAGCCGCCAATGCTCGAATTGCTTCGCTGGAGGCAGAGCTCAAAGCTTTGCAAAAAGCTTACGACGTTGCGACCGCTGCTAAGGCCACTGCTGAGAAGTCACAGAAATTTGCGCTTGCCAAGGCGAAGAAAGCGGAAAAGGCTTTAGCTGATGCCAACAAGGAAAATGCTCAACGAGAGCAGGCCGTGGCAGATCGTCTTCACACCATGTCTACTGCTGCCGAAAGTAAATTCTTCGACTTGTCTTCTGTTTTCGTCTCCTGTTGCACTGGTGTATTTATTGACACTTGTCTCTTCTTTTCTTTTCTATTGCTTAGAATTCACAGGGGTATCTCCGTCGTCCTTGCAAACGGACGATGATCCTCTTATGGATGCGGTTAACCTACTCGAAGAAAACTGGATATCTATCCAGGAAACTTTTGAGTTGGCTGGCCGCGTTCTGTCACGGCTATTTGCCGGGTTGTGGCCGAAGAAAAGGATGGCAATCCCGAAGACAACCTGACTGAACTCGCCAAGACTTTTGACAGCGATGAAGACCCTACTCTCCAGCTCAAGGGGCTGTCCATTAAGCGCGGCGCCGAAGGTGCCATTGCACTTTCTCTTGCGCATGGTACACACTTTGACTGGGAGAAAGTTAGCTCCCCCCATGGCCACACCCGTGACCAGATGAAGGTGTTTTTCGAGAGGGCGAAGAAGTTGGCACCTGCATTGCTGACAACGATTTCTCCTTCGGCGGCCTCTGCTGTGCCTGCTGCACCACCTCCAGCACCGAAAGCTCCAGTGCCACCGTCGACTTCTAGCGAGGAACTGGCCGCGCCCCCTTCTTCCACGGAGCACAATGCTGAGGTGGCGTAGACTCAGCTTCTTTGTAGTATATTTTTTTTAGTTTTCTCCTTTTGAATGTAAAGAGTTCAATTAAGTGCAACCCGAGAACCTTAGCCATAGGGTTGTGCTCTTATGTAAATATATCCTCTTCGTATGAAGTTTTATGCTGCCTCTCTGAAATTGTTTCTCCTTTCTTTTCCTTTTGGCTTGCAGTCGACACGCGTCAATGATCCTTTGACTCATGATACTGCTCCTTCCTCTGCTTGTGGATTCGGTCCTCAGATTTCGTCGACTCCTAGTCGATGCAGTCAATGCTCAAAATACTCTTCCAGGATATCAGACCTTGAAACTCGCCTATCCTTGGCCAAATGCCAAGCACAGATGGCTATAAAAAAGGCTAGTCTAGCCAGTGGCTATATGAAGAAAATCTCTTCCCTTGAAGAAAAGGTCTCCAGCTTAACGGCGAAGGTTGTTCATAATGAAGAGTGCGAATCTTTCATTCTTGGCATTGTCGAGTCTGCTTGCGAGCTATTGCGATGTGAGTTTTCTTTCGACTCCTTCTTTGGCTATTTGTGCACTTCTTTTGTGACATATTTGCCGTTGTAGGTACTTGCTTGGATTTTGCTGCTGAAGAACGTCGAGTTGCTGAGCGAAATGCTGCTTTGGAGAAGATGTCGACTGGCTACGAGACTTTGTGGTCTGATCCTCGATGCCGGAGCGCCATTGTATTGCTTCAAGACCGTGCCCAGCATATTGGCGAGTCAGTTGATGGTTGCCGGCGAGCTCTTACAACTATGCACTCCATTATGCTTCCCCGTAATCCTTTGCCTGCAACTTTCCCACTTCTTCTTGATACTTTCAGATCCAGCCATCGTATTCATAGGTTAATAGAACTGAACTTAGTGGCTGGTGCCAATTTTGCTCTCGGGTGGATACGCAAGTGGCACCCCAGATTGAATTATAGCACGATGTCCCTGAGTTTGGCTCCAGGTGGAGCTAGCCTTCGGGTTCATATGGAGAACACGCTTCAACCTGCTCGAAGACTCGTAGCTAGGCTTCTAGAGGCGGATGCTGCGTTTTTCCGCGAGTATCATTATCTAGATCCTTTAGGCGTAGATGATTCTGACAACCCAATGTTGTAAGGTGTGTGTGGAACGCGAGAGTTTATTTATTTCGCGACTATATGTCTGAAATTTATTCTCAAGGCGTTTTTGTATGGTTCGTGCGTTTGCCGCATCTTCTCTTTGAAAGACTCGTAAACTCGAATATGAGGAACGCTATGTCTTTATTTATACTTTTAATGTAAGATACATGGGGTGACCCAAGAGATCCGGCCTGTGACCTGTGTTCTGGATCTAGAGGGCATTGCCCCTGGTATAACTCGTGGCTTTTACAACCTTTATTGTTCTATTCTATTGTCTTTATGATGCTTATGTCGTCGTGGCTTTCCCTTTTTCCTCTGCGCCTGTGTCTTCTGCTGATGTTCCTATTCGTGGTTTCTTCGTTTCGGGCTCCGCGACGCATCCTTCGAGTAGCTTGACGCCTTCTGTAGTCGCGCTCTTTGCCTTTTCTGCATGGTTGGCTATGACGCCAAAATTTTGCGCCATCTTGTGGAATTCCCTGTCGCAGAGATCTGAAACTTCAAAACTTCCTTTCACTGTGATTATTCCTTTTGGTCCTGGCATTTTAAGTACCAAATATGTGTAGTGAGGCACTGCCATGAATCGCGAAAACGCGGGTCGTCCGAGGATCGCGTGATACTGCGATGGCCAGTCCATGACTTCGAAGTCTAGTTTTTCTCTTCTGTAGTTTTGTCGGTTGCCGAAGCAAACATTGAGTGCTATTCGACCCAACGGGTAATTAGCACTTCCTGGTACGATTCCATGGAAGGAACAATCTGTTGGCTTCAGAAACTCTAATGATATATGCATTGCCCAGAGTGTTTTCGCGTATATCAAGTTAATTCCACTCCCTGCATCCATGAATATTCTGTCGACATCATACGCGCCGATTTGAGCTTTGAGTACCAAAGGCGCGTTTCCCGGCCGAGGTACTGTTATAGGATGGTCTTCTCTGTTGAACTCTATTGGTTGCTCTGACCAGTGCAGATACTCCGTTGCCGCTGGAGGTGATATGACTGCTAAGTTGACTTGTCGAGTTATGCTCTTCTCTTCTTTGTTTGACTTGGGTACCGGTTGTATCATTGATATGATGTGTCCTTTTGATGGTACATACCCTTCATCGTCGTCCTGTCCCTGGTTTTGCTGGTCTTGTCCTTGGGGCGCTCCATTGTTTCCTTGCTGCTTTGTCGAGGGATTGTTACTTCCTTTGAATCCTTGTCGCCTTGCTTCGGTTTGCTTATTTATTGCTGCTTCTTGCAGTTTTAAGAATGTTGTGCAGTCTTTCATTGCATGCCTTGATACTCGTTTCCCGTCGACGAACGCTGAGTGTATATGACAAGGCCCGTTGAGCATATCTTCTGGTGATGGGTTGTACTCTCTAGATTCCCTTATAGGGAACTTCTTATAGTCTTCCTTTCCGTAGCTTCTATATCCCGAACTTCTGCGATCATTTCCTTGGTAGCTGTTGTCTTTATATCATGCGGCGACTTGGTTATGCGAGTCGTAGGTGTCATAGTTTCGAGATCGTCTCCTTTGACTTCCATATCTGTTTCTTCTGTCGTCCTCTGGAGATCGCGTCCGCTTGTTGTTGCACGCATCTTCTCCGTCTGCGAACCTGTTTGCTGTGTCCATGAGGTCTGACACCGTTTTCGGCTTGATTCTGCCCATCTCTTCGACTAGGTCTCTTCACCTTAATCCGATGATGAACGCGTCTATTGCTCTTTCATCTGAAACTTCGACTGCTGAGTTTTTGATAATGCTCCACCTTTGAATGTATGCTCGCAATGTCTCGTCGCATTGTTGCACACATGCTTTGACTTCTTCTATTGATGCTGGTCGTTTGTATGTCGACCTGAAGTTGCTTGTGAATTGCTTTGTGAGGTCTTCCCAGCTTCCAATAGATTCTTTTTCTAGCTTGCTTAACCATGACCTTGCTGCGCCGGTGAGGTGTAGTTGCAAACTTTGCATAGCTATTTCCTTAGTTCCTCCTAATATTTGAACTGCTTGTAAATAATCTGCGAGCCATGATTGTGGTTCTTGTGATCCGTCGTATTTTTGCTGATCATGAGGTAGTTTGAATCCCTTGGGAACCGGAGTTGTGCGAACCCTGCGGGTAAAGCATGATGCCCCCATCTCTTTTTCGTCGTCTTCATAGTCGCGTTTTTCATTTGGGGATCGTGATCTTCGGGTTCCTCCATGTTGCTTTGGTGATGGCGATCGAGATCGATGTTTGCTGCTTCTGCGCCGAGGACTATTGTGACGGCGAGGTGACCTTGCTTTGTGCACTTCCTTGTGGTGATGTGCTTCTTCTCCTTTTGCTGATAGCTTGTGGCCCACCATGTTGAGTCCGTTCAGTGCTGCTCTATGCATATGTTCTCTAGGATCTCCTGGACTTGGTCGAGTTGTAAGTAGGTATGCTTGTGCTGCCACTAGTGCTGCTTCAGGAGTTTTTGGTAGGATGTTTCCCTGCTCGTCGACCGATAGGAAGGACGAGTCGAGGTTTTTGGAAATACTTTGCCTGTCAGAATACTCGAGGTTATCGTACCTTGAACCGTGTCGACGATTTTTCCTTGCGTTGCTGTGTGATGCGTCGCTCCGTGCTTTTCGAGCAGCCTCGCTAGCTGCAATGGCTGAATCTTTCCTTCTTTGTATCTCTGCTTTCTCTTTTGCTAATTGCTTGGCCTGCTACCTTAGGGCGTAGTGATACCCCAAAAGCATGTCTTTGCTAGAATTTGATGGTATTGGCGTGCCGTGTTCTATGGCTTCTCTTATTATCCTCCATTCGTCGACTGATAGTCGTATTTTTTCCCTGCTTGCGAGGGATTCTGGTGTTTGCCCTTCTGCTAGGTGATTTGCTCCTCTGTCGATATTTGCTGGGTTTAATACTGGATTGTCGTTTTCGTCGAATTCTTCTGAATTATCTCCTATAATGGCAAGCACCTGGCATTGTTTGCCGATGTTACCCTTAAAGCTTGAGAGGATCGAGTTACTATCCTCAGAAAGCTCTAATCCTGTCTTCCATGTATCTGTTGACTTGTCTGTGGTATCGTCAAGGCAGATCGTGAGATCTTCGAGTTGGTCTTCCACGTCAAAATTTTCCTTTTCTTCATTGTCTTCTGCGATCTTTTCTTTTTGCACTTCCTCTGGGCTGACCGGCGAGTTTACTTCGCTGGAAGAGCCTTCAGAATATTCCATCATTGCTGTTGTTTCGGGCTCTTTTGCCGACGGATCTTGATCTTGTTTCGTCGGATCCGAAAGGCGAGACGAACCCGATGACCCGATGAGGATGCTCAAACTTCCAATGGTTAATTCCGTCTCTTGACTTCCGTCGACTTCTGAACTGCTGTTGGCTAAAAGCGAAAAAGCCATCGAATTCATGGTTCCAACGCCCTTGATCCCCACGGTCGGCGCCAATTGACGAGGGTTAACTCGACAAATGTCCTAGATGAAGGACTTAGGATCGGGGAGATAGGGCGTCGGATGAACTCGAAGGTAAAGTTAGTCGAAATAGGTGTGTATCGAAAGTAAACTTGGGTGTTCAACCTGGCTTGCTTTCAATCTGGCCTGCACCGTCCCCTCCTGGCCCCTATATATAGGTGGCCAGGTCTCAAGGATCGGGTAGGGTACGATACAGATTACAATATCGACATACGGTAATAACTCGTATTCGACTATCATTACAATTGGGCCTAGCTTAACGGGCCTCAGGGGTACTCAACTAACGGGCTCTATTAACTATACCCTTGTCAGTAGCATCAAGCTCTTTCTGGCGCCGTTGCCGGGGAAGAGTGGAAGACCTCTGCAAGGGGAGTTTTTCGCACGCACATCCTTTACTTTGTTTTAATTTTTTGCTTTACTTTATTTTTACTTGCAACGTTTTATATAAAAAATCCAAAAAAATTAGAATCCTTGGTAGTTGTTATTTCTTTACTTTTAGTTCATCATGTTGATCCCTAAGTACGTTCTGGAGGACCTCTCAGTAGGCAGTGGTTCAATTATTGGAAAAAGTAACATTGAGGAGTTCTTTAATCACATTAGTATGCATAAGGAAGTTGAGGAAAAGTCTTTGGTTGAGCTAGCTCCTAGTTATGAAGTTGCTTCTACTTATTTAGTTCACATGTTAGAAGCTAGGTTTGCTAGCCTTAATCCTTTTTTGCAATACATGTTCCTTAAGCTTCATGAAATTGAGGATCCCGAAAAGAAAGCTTTTATCTTAGAAACTTTGCGCATAGAATTTAGAGATGTTGCAAGTGAGGCTAGGAAAGTTTTTAAGAAGTTTAATAAGCTTGGCTCGCCTGTTGAAATTGTTGGTACACCCAATGAAGATTTTAGAGTGCCAATACCTTATGAACTTATAGGAATTCATGATGCTTGGGAAAAGAATTCCAATTGGATTTGCCCTGAAAATCCTTTCGATGAAAGAAGTGTACCAAAGCATGATCATAAAGGATCTTCAAAAACCCATTTGGACACATTTTCCTTCATTGTTGAAAAGACCCCTGCAGATGATCTTAATGCTCCTTCTGATGTTACTTGATTCGCAATTTTCTGCGCCTAGCTCAAAGGCGTTAAAGAAAAGCACTCTTGGGAGATAACCCAATATTTTATTTCCAGTACTTTTTCTTTTATTTGAGTCTTGGAAGTCATTACTACTGTAATGACCGCTCCTTGTCCTTTTTATTTTATTGTTGTGCCAAGAGAAGCCTCTAATTCGAGTAAGGTAAAGATTTGGGGATGTTGCTGTCCTGAAACTGTTTTCGGTGCTGCACCGTAAAAATTCGTATAAATTCTCTGTATATCTTTTGGACCTGAGATTTCTTGTGCATATGCCCTAGGTTATATCCAAACTTTTGTTAGTTGAACACTTTTTTGATTTGAGCAACAGAAAACCCCTCAAAAATTCGACCTTTTTCAGCTGTTCTGTTTTGACAGATTTCTGCCACTATTCGTTTTTGCCGCTTTATCGCTTTCTTTTTTAGTTCTTTTGATCATGGAACTTTTGGGGAAGTTGCTACAGTAGTATATACTTTATATGTGGTGGTTTTGGGTTGAAACCTGAAGCAAAACGAGGTTGATTATATGTTATGCTTGCACTAATGTTGCTAATAGATTAGTGTTTAGTTTTGTATGAAGGAAGTTTTCAAGTGTAGGGATTGGAGAATGATGAGATGAGTTGAAGAATGGACAAAAGCTCAAGCTTGGGGATGCCCACGCACCACTCCAAGAAATATCCAAGAAGTACAAGCGTCAAAGCTTGGGGATGCCCCCGAGGCACCCCTTCTTCATCGGCAAAAATTAGGTCACCTTTCAAAACACTATATTTTTATTGCTTCATGCACTATGTGTTTTTCTTGGAGCGTCAGTTGTTTTAGTTTTCTTAGTTAGTTTAGTTTTGTTTGCTGCAATAAATGGTTGGACCCCAACAAATTTCTTTTGGAGGAGATGTACTCGTTTTCATTTGCCAAGAACACTCTGTTTTTCATTCTTACAATTTTACCGAGTGTTCTTCTTTTTCCGCTACTGCTTTTGGTTTTCGTTTTCGCCTTGATTTGTGTTCAGACCTTGTCATATCTCTTCATCAAGTTATATTTTTTGCCTCTGATCTTTATTGGTTTTCATCAAAAGAGGTGTCTTTAAAAATTTCAAATGGTGTTGGAAAAGAGAAAAAGTTTATGCAAAAAAGTGGTACAAGAAGGAGCTTGTGTAGACTGCGGCTTAGGCTTTTTCATGTCATGCTTTGATGTCCTTTTAATAGTATGCTTAGTGGATTTGCTGTAGCATGACTTGTCTCAAATAACTGAGATTGCTTAATGAGCCTTTGAAAAAAATCATGCGTTGTTTTTATTGTATGGAAGCATTATTTTGGTTTTCTCCTTGATGCTTTATTTGGGTTGACTTGGCGCATGCTCACACATGTTAGACTCTTACAAAGTCGCCAATAGCCTCTATGATCATTTAGTTTTTGACTTTTGATGCCATCTTATGCTTCTTTTAATGTCGCTTTGTCGCTTTGCATGATTATGGCCATTATTGCTCTCTTAGTTGGTCGCTCCCAGTCTTTTGCTAGCCCTCGCCTTGTACTGAGTATGAGCTCTACTCGTGCATCCAACTCCTAAAAGCCAAAGTTTTCCAAAGTGTCCACCATACATACCTACTAGCAATTTGCTATTCCAAGTAAATTTGACTTGCTTTTATCTTCTCTTCAAATTAAACTCTTACCAGTGTTATGCGAAATTTAGTCAGTAAAGCTCTCACGAACCGGAAGGCACACTTTACTTTTTCCTTGTTCTTAAAAATTTGACATTGTGGTCTCTTATGTTGAGTTGTTATGCTTGCAAGTTGTAAGTTAGATTCTAGCCCAACCATATTGTCATGGGGCAAGCTTTCAACATTGCACTTCTTATTTGAGTTGATATCGTGATCTTTTGTTTATGGATGCCCGCGGTGTGAAATGAATTGGGAATCTTGTGGGGATCATGGAGTTTGTATATGTGTTAGGGAAACGCCTGGGCCGCCAATCTAAGCCATGCATAATTCATGGTGGAAACTTGCAGCATACCCATGGTGGACATTCGAGGACGCATCTCACAATAAAAAGCTAAACAAATGGCAAATAAAAGAGATGTCGAGGTATTCATTGTCTGCTTGTCCTGTCATTTTGATGTGGGCTTGTTCCATGTCATCGGGCACGGAGGTACCCCGTTGGCGGTTTTCGATGATACATATATACTTACAATGACAAGAGCCTTGCTTGGGACTCTAAGTAAAGTAGCATGAGGTTTGGGTACTCGTATTCACGGGGCACGAGGTTTTCGACTTATGATTTGTCAAGCATATGCATCATAATTGTTCTCGCATTAACTCTAACCATTCAAGATGCTTATGATGGGGGCAATGAGAGCTCAAAGCCAGTAAGTAACATAATTTTTGAAGGTCTATAAAACTTGCAATCACTTCTTCCCTCTGCGAAGGGCCTTTCTTTTACTTTTATGTTGAGTCACCACCTTCTATCTTTATGCACCATAAGAGAGCAAAGTTGTCATTCTTAGTATAATGTGCATTGTCCCAAAGTTTTCATTGATTGATTCATATTGTTGGTTTCACTTGTTCTCAAATTATTTGTATCTAGTCACCCTCTTAAACTTGAAGGTGTCCTATGCATTTATGTTTTGCTCTCCATGAAGGACAAGCTAAAACCATTTGTATGTTTTTCCTTATGATTTGAACACACATTTGACTTTCATTGTTTCATTTTCATGATCTTTTGTTTGTGTTCATTTTCATGTTTACAACATGGTTGCTAAGTTCTTATTGTCAAGATTATATCTTCATGCCCATGTTTTAAGTTCTTATGATCCCAGCTCACAAAGGCTTACATATATAATCAAGATTGTGTAGGTGCATGTCACCTCAAAAATTATTCTTTTGTTATCACTTACCTACTCGAGGACGAGCAGGAGTTAAGCTTGGGGATGCTTGATACGTCTCCAACGTATCTATAATTTTTGATGCTCCATGCTTGTTTTTACACCATTTGCCTACTGTTTCGTTACACTTTGTGGCACTTTTATGCATTTTCCGGAACTAACATATTAACAAGTCGCCACAGTGCCAGTTCCCTATTTTCTGCTGTTTTTGTGTTTCAGAAGTGATACACAGGAAATATTCTCGGAATTGGACGAAACAAGTTCCTGAAGTCTTATTTTTCCCGGAAGCTTCCAGAGATCCAAAGAGGAGACGGAGTGGGGCCACGAGGTGGCCACACACCAGGGCGGCGCGACCCAGGCCCTGGCCGCGCCCCCTACGTGTGAGACCGCCTCGGTCCACTCCTGACGATGCCCCTTCGCCTATAAAGACCCCCCGACGGATAAAACCTAAGTACCCGATCAATTTTCCAGAACACATCGCGATCCGCCGCCGCCGTCGACCCGGAGATCGGGAGGGTCCAGAAGCTCTTCCCGGCACCCTGCCAGAGAGGGGAATCGCCACCGAAGGTCTTCTTCATCGCCATGCTTGCCTCTGGAGCGATGAGTGAGTAGTCTACCTTGGACTATGGGTCCATAGCAGTAGATAGATGGTTGTCTCCTCCACCATGTGCTTCATGTTTAGATCTCATGAGCTGCCCTACATGATTGAGATCACCGTTATGTAATTCTACATGTTTGGTTTGTTGGGATCCGATGAATATTGGTGTTATGATTGAGTTGCTATACTGAAATATATCTTATGTTATCTCTATGTTGTTTATGATCTTGCATGCTCTCCGTTGTTAGTAGCTATCTTGGCCGAGTAGTTGCTAGTGACTCCAAGAGGGGGTATTTATGCTCGATAGTGGGTTCATGCCTCTATTTAACCTGGGGGAGTGACAGAAACCTCTAAGGTTGTAGATGTGCTGTTGCTACTAGGGAGAAAACAACATTCATATGCTCAAGGGCATATGCTTTGTTTACATTACACACTTTGCTTAATACAATTATCTGTTGTTCGCAACTTAATACTTGTGGAGTTCTCGGATTGATTCGCCACAAGTGGATTATTAGTCATAGATGCAGTTGGATGGCGGTCTATGTATTTTGTTGTAATGCCCAGAGTAAATTGCATAGTGATCTTCTTGACATATCACGTTTATCTTTATTCTATCAATTGCCCAACTGTAATTTGTTTACCCAGCATGTGTTATTTATCTTATGGAGAGACACCACTAGTGAACTGTGGACCCCGGTCCTATTTCCATCATATTGCTATCACCTGTTTACTTTACTCGCACTGTTTACTTTACTCGCATACTTTTACTGTTTTCCACTCGATACGCTCATAACCTTTGTTTCAAGCAAACCGGCGAGATTGACAACCTCATCGCAAGTTGGGAACAAAGTACTTGGTTGTGTGTGTGCAGGTTTCACGTTGCAGCTAGCAAAGCAAAGCTTGGACGAGGCACCATATATAAATTGCCCGAAGTTGTCGCTAAGCCAGTCCGCATCACCTTCAGTCGTATTGTCTGCTCTTCTCCTGATCGACATACCTTGGTTTCTTAACTAAGGGAAAACTTGCTGCTATCTTCATCAAACCTTCTCTTGGGGTTTTCCAACTGGCCGGTTATTTACTTCATCAACTCGGTAGCATCAGTGTCCAACTAGTATCGCGGAGGCCAAGAAAATCGTGTGCCCTCTAGATTTACCGCATGTGAGATACCATGCTTGCATTAATGATTGCATGATTTATCAGGGCGAAGACGCGGAGAGAAACACATGTTCGGTGTGCAGCACATCTCAATACAAGAGTGGGAAGAAAGCTCCTCTAAAAGTGGTATGGTACTTTCCGATCACTCATTGTCTACAGTGGTATTTTGCAGACCCTAAGGAAGCAAAGCTTATGCACTGGCACGCGGAAAGGAAGAAGCCAGAAGATGATGCCGATGATGATGAGGTGGACAAGATACTGAGACACCCTTCAGATGCTAGCCAGTGGAAGGCATTGGACATCGAGTACCCAGAATTTGGGGATGATCCAAGGAACGTCAGGCTGGGTGTGAGCACCGATGGACTCAATCCGTTTGGCAGCCAGAGCAGCACCCATAGCACCTGGCCCGTGTTTGTATGGATGTACAACCTACCCCCTGGTTGTGCATAAAGAGGAGGTATATACAAATGACTATGCTAATTCAAGGTCCAAAACAACCAGGAAATGACATCCAACTGTATCTCGGTCTATTGAAAGAGGAACTAGCACCGTTATGGGACGCACCACCCAATACGTGGGACACCGTCGCACAAGATTATTTCCCTATGAGAGCCGCGTTGGTCATGATGGTGCATGACTATCTCGGTTGTGGATATGTCTCGGGGCAGGTGGTCCACGGATACTGTGCATGCATTCGGTGCATGGATGGCACAACGTATCACCAGCTACAGAAAGATCCTTGTTCTTCGAAAACCATGTTCATTGGGCATCGAAGGTGGCTTCGCAAGGATGACCCATGGAGAAGACGCAAAGATCTATTCAATGGGAAAGTTGAGCTCGAAGGAGAGCCATCTCTGAGGAGCGGCGACAAAATCGATGAGTTGTTGACAAATTGGCCAGAGTGCCCAGTGCCGGGAAAGAAGCGAAAGGAGCACAAGCCGCTGTTGAAGGTATGGAAAACGAGGTCTGTTTTCTGAGATTTGCCGTACTGGAAGATCCTCCGCATGCCCCATAGCCTTGATGTCATGCATATCATGAAAAACGTGTGCGAGAGTCTGCTTGGCACCCTTCTCAACATGCCGGATAGGACCAAAGACGGGCCGAAAGCAAGGCACGACTTGAAATTTATGAAGATTAGGGATAACTGATACCTCCATTTTGCATCACTATTCTATATCATAATTTACTGTTATTCATTGATATATTTCATATTTAGAGATGATACTTATGTCATTTCCTCTATTTTGCATGTTTGATGATTATTGGTGATACGTCTCAAACGTATCTATAATTTTTGATGCTCCATGCTTGTTTTTACACCATTTGCCTATTGTTTCGTTACACTTCGTGGCACTTTTATGCATTTTCCGGAACTAACCTATTAACAAGTTGCCACAGTGCCAGTTTCCTGTATTCTGCTGTTTTTGTGTTTCAGAGTGATACACAGGAAATATTCTCGGAATTGGACGAAACAAGTTCCTGAAGTCTTATTTTACCCGGAAGCTTCCAGAGATCCGAAGAGGAGTAGGAGGGGGACCACCAGGGCCCCACACATAGGGGTGGCGCGGCCAGCCCCCTGGCCGCGCGGGGCCCGCGTGAGGGAGCCTGGCTCCACTCCTGACATCGCCCCTTCGGCTGTAAGAAGCTTCGGGATGGAAAACCCTAGGGGAGTCGGCAATTTTCCAGAAGCAGTTCCGTAGCTCGGCCGCCGCCGTCGACGAATTTCGGGGGACAGAAGTCTCTGTTCCGGCACCCTGCCGGGACGGGGAAGTGCCCCCGGAGCCATCTCCATCGGTCTCCATCGCCGTCTCTACCGTCTCCATCGACCTCACCGCCATCTCCATCAACCTTGCTGTCTCCTATGATGAGGAGGGAGTAGTTCATCCCCGGGGCCGAGGGCTCTACCGGTAGCTATGTGGTTCACCTCTCTCTCCCATGATGTGATCTTTATGTGATCGTGAGCTTTGTATCATGTTGAACAAGTAGATGTTATTATTCAGATATTATGTGTACTCTAGTGGTGTTATTAAAGTAATCTATTCCTCCTGCCATGGTGTAATGGTGACAGTGCGTGCATCATGGTGGTACTTGGTTTAGGCTATGATCGTGATCTCTTGTGGATTACGAGAATAATTATTGCTATGATAGTATTGAAGTGATCTATTCCTCCTTTCATGGTGTAATGTTGACAGTGTGTGCACCGTGTTAGTACTTGGTTTATGTTGCAATAATATCTATCTTGAGTTGTGCTTTGATTTGGGTATCTCTATGAGTGGTGTTTGTCAAGTACTTGATGAACTTTAAGGGGTGCTTCTGTAGCCACTACACAATGATTAGTGTTATTCAATAGGAGAGTAATTCAGAGTACCATAGTGGAGAGGAGTTATCTATTTGTTCATTCAAGTTATATTGTTGGGAGTGTGTCCACTAGTGAAAGTATGATCCCTAGGCCTTGTTTCCAAGCATTGCACACCGTTTACTTGCTGTTTTGTTACATGTTTGCTCGCAGCGATTTTTATTCCTGATTGTATTTACTACTTGTAATCATCTATACCACTTGTATTTCACTATCTCTTCGCCGAACTAGTGCACCTCTACATCTGACAAGTGTATTGGGTGTGTTGGGGACACAAGAGACTTTCTGTATCGTAATTGCAGGGTTGCTTGAGAGGGATAGCTTTGACCTCTTCCTCCCTGAGTTCGATAAACCTTGGGTGATCCACTTAAGGGAAACTTGCTGCTGTTCTACAAACCTCTGCACTTGGAGGCCCAACAAGTGTCTACAAGAATAGATGTGCGTAGACATCAAGCTCTTTTCTGGCGCCGTTGCCGGGGAGGTAAGGTAAAAGGTACTCGCATCCTCCTGTGTGAGTGCTCGAAGTTATTTCCTTTAGATTCTGCAATTATATCTTTTTGTTTCTTGTTTTTATTATCACTAGTTAGGCTTAATGGAAAACAAAGAGTTCTTTAGTCTTTTTCCTAATTTTAGATTTGAAGAGAAAATTGAAAATCCTTTGGAGCTTATTTTGCATAGCAATGTTATTAGCACGAATGCTTTGAATACTGTTAATGCTAATGCTATAGAAAAGTCTAAGCTTGGGGAAGCTGGTTTTGTTAAGTATGATATTTTTAGTCCCCCAGCTTTAGTGGAGAAAGTTTGCTCTGATGATATTTTATCTCCCATATGTGATGTTTCTAATGATGCTTGTGCTCCTCATCCTTTTAAAATACCTATGAAAATTGTTGATCATGTTAAGAATAACTGCTATTTAGGAGATGGAACTGTCCATCCTGGTGATCATTTGCTTTTTATACATGAATTATGCGAGTTGTTCCAGTGTGCAGGTATTTCAATGAACCAAGTTAAGAAGAAGCTATTCTCTTTGTCACTGAAAGGCAGAGCTGAGGAATGGTATCGGCTGCTTGAAGATGGTCCATCTATTGCATGGGAGGAAATTGTGTCTCTCTTTTATTCCAAGTTTTATCCTCCAAGTGAAATTCATAAAGATCGTAATCGGATATATAACTTTTGGCCTCATGAGGGAGAAAGCATTGCCCAAGCGTGGGGAAGATTGAAGTTACTAATGCATAAATGTCCTATTCATGATCTTCCCCGTAATATTATTGTTAACAATTTTTATGCAAGGCTTTCAGGACATTACAAGGACTATCTAGATGCATGCTTTGATGGGTCTTTCACAAGCAAGGATGTCGACACCAAGTGGGGTCTGCTTGAAACAATTCAAAACAATATTGAAGGTTGGGATAGCGACAAAGGTAAAGGATCAGGTATGAATTACGAGTTTGATTGCATTAAGTCTTTCGCTGAAACTGCTAATTTTCAAGAGCTTAGTGCTAAGTATGGTCTTGATCCTCAAATTATGGTTGATTGCTTTAAAGCCTTTGCTTCCCATATAAATATTCCTAAAGGAAATGGGGACGTGTATCATGAACCTTTTAAGGATACTTGCATAGAAAGTGATATTGTTATTGATGATTGCAATAAACATGCTCAAACTTCTAAAAGTACTATTTCTTATAAGCATGTTAATTTTTGTGGAATACATAGACCTTGTGAACAGAGTTACAACAAGGAAGATTATTGCATCACCCACGCAAATGAAGAAACCAGCATGTGGCTCAAGGATCTAGATGTGCTTGGTGAATGGGTTTGTGAGCTTTATCCTTTTCTTTGTGAATTTTGCGGTGAAAAGGGGCACTTTAATTTTCATTGCCCAATTAATCGAACGAGTACCGCAGATTTGTATTGTGATGATAAGATTACTTTCAATCAGTATGATGAGCTTACTTTGTTTTTGAATTGTGAAGAGATATCTAGAAAGATTGCTTTGGTAGACATGAATGATGTTGATCTTAATAGCACCCTTCGTGGTTGTCATCTCTATTGTGCTAAAGATTGCCTCGCAAATACTTACTTACAAGATCTTATTAAACATGATGTTTTGCCAAGCTATGATAGGACTAATAGATGTTTCGATCTTATTAATAGAGAGGAGGAACCCTCCAAAGTTTCTTCTGTTGTTTCTGTCAGCAAGCCAGATTATGTGGAGAAGATGCCTTTCCCTCCTAAAGAATATGTGGAGAAGATGCCCTTCAAGTCTCTCCCTCCTAAAGGAGAGAGTAAGAAGAGTAAGAAGAAGAAGAGGAGTAAGAGGCGAGAGGACACGGTATCTTCCCCTAAGCGTTATGATCCTGCTATAGATTATGATAATTCTGACTGGGATGATGTTCCTATGCCTGTTACCTATGTTAGTGATCATGATTGGGAAAAGCACTCTACTTTTGATATTGAAAATCTTTTTGGTACCAATTCTAAGGTTAATAATTGTTGTACCATTAGTGCTATCCATGTTCCTTCTTATGATGATATGTTTGATGAGTATGCTTTGCGACATAGTAGTTCTCTAGCTTGTGATGATGGGTATAATATTTTCAATTCACCTACTTTTGAGGAGAAAATTAGTTATGATTACAATATGCCTCTTGTTTTTGATGATTATGGTGATGAGAATAATTATTCTGTTGAATCTGCTCCTACTACTATTGTTCATGTAGGGAGTATTAATCCTTTTATGCATGTGGCTCATGATAGGGATGCTTTATGTGATAGTTATATTGTTAGTTCTATTCATGATGCTACTGAAAGTTATTATGAGAGAGGGAAACATGGTTTGATGAATCTCAACAATATTGAGTTTCCCCTCTTTATGTTGCAATTCTTGAAGTTGTACTTGTTTTGCCTTCCTATGCTTTTTGCTTTGCGCTTTCATGACTTGTCTCTTTACAAGACTATTTTTCATAGGAAGTGGTTTAGATTTAAATGTGTTTCATACATGCTTTTTGATGCTCTCTATTGCTTCAAGTTCTTATATGGCGCCTTTGCCTCAAGCTTTTATATGGCGCCCACATGAGCATCTTTGCAAATTACTGCGCCTAGCTCAAAGGCGTTAAAGAAAAGCACTCTTGGGAGATAACCCATTGTTTATTTTCAGTACTTTTTCTTTTATTTGAGTCTTGGAAGTTATTACTACTGTAATAACCGCTCCTTATCCTTTTATTTCATTTTTGTGCCAAGAGAAGCCTCTAATTTGAGCGAGGTAAGATTTGGGGATGTTGCTGTCCTGAAACTGTTTTCGGTGCTGCACCGTAAAAATTCGTATAAATTATCTGTATATCTTTTGGACCTGCGATTTCTTGTGCATATGCCCCAGGTTATATCCAAACTTTCGTTAGTTGAACACTTTTTGATTTGAGCAACAGAAAACCCCTCAAAAATTTGACCTTTATCAGCTATTCTGTTTTGACAGATTTCTGCCAATATTTGTGTTTGCCGCTTTATCGCTTTCTTTTGAGTTCTTTTAATCACGGAACTTTTGGGGAAGTTGCTACAGTAGTATATACTTTATATGTGGTGGTTTTGAGTTGAAACCTGAAGCAAAAAGAGGTTGATTATATGTTATGCTTACACTATGTTGCTAATAGAATTGTGTTTAGTTTTGTATGAAGGAAGTTTTCAAGTGTAGGGATTGGAGAATGATGAGATGAGTTGAAGAATGGACAAAAGTTCAAGCTTGGGGATGCCCATGCATCACCCCAAGAAATATCCAAGAAGTACAAGCGTCAAAGCTTGGGGATGCCCCCGAGGCACCCCTTCTTCATCGGCAAAAATCAGGTCACCTTTCAAGACACTATATTTTTATTGCTTCATGCACTATGAGTTTTTCTTGGAGCATCAGTTGGTTTTGTTTTTAGTTTTTCTTTTGCTTTGTTTCCTGCAATAAATGGTTAGATCACATCATGTTTCTTTTGGAGGAGATGAACTCGCTTTTTATTTGCCAAGAACGCTCTAGTTTTCACTCTTATCAAAAACCGAGTGTTCTTCTTTTTCTGCTACTGTGTTTAGCTTTCGATTTTTACCTTGATTTGCGTTCAGATCTTGTTATATCTTTTCATCAAGGTGTATTTGTGCCTCTGGTCTTTATTGGTCTTTATCGAAAGAGGTGTTTATAAAAAGTTCGAATGGTGTTGGAAAAGAGAAAAAGCTTTATGCAAAAAAGTGGTACAAGAAGGAGCTTGTGTAGACTGCGGCCTAGGCTTTGGCATGTCATGCTTGATGTCTTTTTGATAGTATGCTTAGTGATTTTTGCTGTAGCATGACTTGTCTCAAATAACTGAGATTGCTTAATGAGCCTTTGAAAAAATCATGCGTTGTTTTTATTATATGGAAGCATTTATTTGGTTTTCTCCTTTGATGCTTTATTTGGGTTGACTTGGCACATGCTTACACCATGTTGACTACAAAAATAAGTCGCCTATAGCCTCTATGATCATTTAGTTTTTGACTTTTGATGCCATCTTATGCTTCTTTTAATGTTGCTTTGTCGCTTTGCATGATTATGGCCGTTATTGCTCTCTTAGTTGGTCGCTCCTAGTCTTTTGCTAGCCCTCATTTTGTACTGAGTATGAGCTCCACTCGTGCATCCAACTCCCAAAAACCAAGTTTGCCATTGTGTCCACTATAAATTCCTATGCATGGTATTTGTAAGCCATTCCAAGTAAATTTTCATGTGCTACCTTTCAAAAAACCTTCAAAATACTTCTCGTTTTGTGACACTGTTTTCAGCTCATGGGGACGTAGTGGTCGGATTTGCTATCTTCCATATTCCTTATTCCAAAAAAAAAGAAAAAAAAAGAAAAGAAAAAAGGCACTCCTCCATGGAATGTGAATGTTGGTGGGCACCCGATGGAATCGGTTAGCTATGGTTTGAGAAAGGAAAAAAGGTGGGGAGGAGTGCCAAGCTTTATAAAAGAGCACAAAAGTGCCAATCTCTCTCTCAAAAACTTTCTTCATTTTTGTATGGAAGATAGTAAGAACCCCATTGCCAGTCGTTGACAAAGACAACCACCTCTCAAAACTCAATTTTTATATCTTTGTTTTACAAATGAAAAGCTCTAGCACATGTTTAATCACTGCTTCCCTCCGCGAAGGGCCTTTCTTTTACTTTTATGTTGAGTCACCACCTTCTATCTTTATGCACCATTAAGAGAGCATAGTTGTCATTCTTAGTATAATGTGCATTGTCCCAAAGTTTTCATTGATTGATTCATATTATTGGTTTCACTTGTTCCTAAATTATTTGTATCTAGTCGCCCTCTTAAACTTGAAGGTGTCCTATGCATTTATGTTTTGCTCTCCATGAAGGACAAGCTGAAAACCATTTGTATGTTTTTCCTTATGATTTCAACACACGTTTGACTTTCATTGTTTCATTTTCATGATCTTTTGTTTGTGTTCATTTTCATGTTATAACATGGTTGCTAAGTTTCTTATTGTCAAGATTATATCTTTCATGCCCATATTTTAAGTTCTATGGTCCCAGCTCACCAATGCTTACATATATGATCAAGATTGTGTAGGTGCATGTCACCTCAAAAATTATTTCTTTTGTTATCACTTACCTACTCGAGGACGAGCAGGAGTTAAGCTTGGGGATGCTGATACGTCTCAAACGTATCTATAATTTTTGATGCTCCATGCTTGTTTTTACACCATTTGCCTATTGTTTCGTTACACTTCGTGGCACTTTTATGCATTTTCCGGAACTAACCTATTAACAAGTTGCCATAGTGCTAGTTTCCTGTTTTCTGCTGTTTTTGTGTTTCAGAGTGATACACAGGAAATATTCTCGGAATTGGACGAAACAAGTTCCTGAAGTCTTATTTTACCCGGAAGCTTCCAGAGATCCGAAGAGGAGTAGGAGGGGGGCTACCAGGGCCCCACACATAGGGGTGGCGCGGCCAGCCCCCTGGCCGCGCGGGGCCCGCGTGAGGGAGCCTGGCTCCACTCCTGACATCGCTCCTTCGCCTATAAGAAGCTTCGGGACGGAAAACCCTAGGGGAGTCGGCAATTTTCCAGAAGCAGTTCCGTAGCTCCGCCGCCGCCGTCGACGAATTTTGGGGGACAGAAGTCTCTGTTCCGGCACCCTGCCGGGACGGGGAAGTGCCCCCGGAGCCATCTCCATCGGTCTCCATCGCCGTCTTCGCCGTCTCCATCGACATCACCGCCATCTCGATCAACCTTGCTGTCTCCTATGATGAGGAGGGAGTAGTTCATCCCCGGGGCTGAGGGCTCTACCGGTAGCTATGTGGTTCACCTCTCTCTCCCATGATGTGATCTTTATGTGATCGTGAGCTTTGTATCAGGTTGAACAAGTAGATGTTATTATTCAGATATTATGTGTACTCTAGTGGTGTTATTAAAGTAATCTATTCCTCCTGCCATGGTGTAATGGTGACAGTACGTGCATCATGGTGGTACTTGGTTTAGGCTATGATCATGATCTCTTGTGGATTACGAGAATAATTATTTCTATGATAGTATTGAAGTGATCTATTCCTCCTTTCATGGTGTAATGTTGACAGTGTGTGCACCGTGTTAGTACTTGGTTTATGTTGCAATAATATCTATCTTGAGTTGTGCTTTGATTTGGGTATCTCTATGAGTGGTGTTTGTCAAGTACTTGATGAACTTTAAGGGGTGCTTCTGTAGCCACTACACAATGATTAGTGTTATTCAATAGGAGAGTAATTCAGAGTTCCATGGTGGAGAGAAGTTATCTATTTGTTCATTCATGTTATATTGTTGGGAGTGTGTCCACTAGTGAAAGTATGATCCCTAGGCCTTGTTTCCAAGCATTGCACACCGTTTACTTGCTGTTTTGTTACATGTTTGCTCGCAGCGATTTTTATTCCTGATTGTATTTACTACTTGTAATCATCTATACCACTTGTATTTCACTATCTCTTCGCCGAACTAGTGCACCTATACATCTGACAAGTGTATTGGGTGTGTTGGGGACACAAGAGACTTTCTGTATCGTAATTGCAGGGTTGCTTGAGAGGGATAGCTTTGACCTCTTCCTCCCTGAGTTCGATAAACCTTGGGTGATCCACTTAAGGGAAACTTGCTGCTGTTCTACAAACCTCTGCACTTGGAGGCCCAACAAGTGTCTACAAGAATAGAAGTGCGTAGACATCAATTGGACAAATCAATGCCGGAGTCAGGATTCTGCTGGAAAAAGGACCGTCAAGATACGATATTTCTGAAGACCAGCAATTCCAGGAAAATACCCAGAAGTTTCTATTTCGCCAGAAGATGGAAGTAGCCAGAAGGAGAGGGCGAAGTGAGCCACCAGGGGCCCACACCACCTGGTGGCGTGGGCCAGCCCTAGGCCACGCCGCCTGGTGGTGTGGCCGCCCTGGCCCACCTCTGCCATCGCCCTTCGCGTATACCATCTCCCCAAAAACCTAAGACTGGGGAGAGGATCGCAGAAAGACTCTGCCGCCTCCGCGGGGCAGAAAACACACAGAGAGAGAAAGCTCTCCGGCAGGCAGAAATCTGCTGGGGAAATTCCTTCCCGGAGGGGGGAAATCATCGCCATCGTCACTGTCATCAAGCTGGGCTTCATCGGGATCATCATCATCACCACAATCGCCACCAGCACCTTCATCACCATCATCACCGCGCCATCCCGCTGTAACATCTTGGGGTGAATCTTGTCTAGTTCATAGGGGAAATTTTCCGAGTGTTGATTACTACTTGTGGTTGATGCTATTGAGTGGAACCGTTGAATTAAGGTTTATGTCCAGATTGTTATTCATCATTATTTCATCTCTGATCATGATCCATATGATGTCTTGTGAGTAGTTCGTGTAGTTCTTGAGGACATGGGAGAAGTCAAGATGTTAGTAGTGGAACTATGTTGAGTAATATTTAATGGTTTGATATTTATGTTGTGGTGCTATTCTACTAGTGGTGTCATGTGAACGTCGACTACATGATACTTCACCTTTATGGGCCAAGTGGAATGCATTGTGTATTTGGCTACTAATTGTGGGGTTGCCGGAGCGACAGAAATCTAAACCCCCGTTAGGAAACCATTGTACCAGGGAGTGTAGGATCTCAGAGTTTAAGGCTGTGGTTAGATTTATCTTAATTATTTTCTTGTAGATGCGGATGCTTGCAAGGGGTATAATCACAAGTATGTATTAGTACAAGTTGGGGTAGTGCATTAGCATAGGTTCACCCCCATAACACCTATCAAACCAATGAAGATTAATCAACAGTATGAAGCGAAACCACTTGACAGAAACTCCTGTGTGTCCTCAGGAACGTTTGGTAATCATAAGTAACACAACCAGCTTGTCCTTTGCTCTAGAAAGTATTGGGCCACTTGCAACAATTATTATTACTGTCTTTTATTTAATCGTACTTTATTTATCTACATTATCAAATACCCCTGAAAACCCGTTTGCTAGTATTTACAGTGATTCCTTGATCAAAACTGCTTGTCGACACCTTCTGCTCCTCATTGGGTTCGACACTCTTATTTATCGAAAGTACTACGATACATCCCCTATACTTGTGGGTCATCAAAACTTTTACTGTGAGTATTGTTTGTATTTCTGTCTTTTATTTTATTATGGAGAAGTCTCCATTTGGTTCCTTATTTGGGAATACTACTGCAACTGTTACGGTAGTAGATGAACCACCGCCTGCTCAATTGGATCCTTTTAAAATACCTATGAAAATTGTTGAACGTGTTATGAATAACTGCTATTCAGGAGATGGAACTATCCGTCCCGGTGATCATTTGCTCTTTATACATGAATTATGCGAGTTGTTCAAGTGTGCAGGTATTTCATCAAGACAAGTTAAGAGAAAGCTATGCTCTTTATCACTAAAGGGCAGCGCTGCGAAATGGTATAAGCTGCTGAAGATTGGCCGATCTATTGGCTGGGAGGAAATTGTACCTCTCTTTTATTCTAAATTCTATCCTCCTAGTGAGACTCATAAAGATCGGAATCAGATATATAATTTTTGGCCGCATGATGGAGAGAGTATTGCCTAAGTGTGGGGGAGATTGAAGTCACTAATGCTCAAATATCCTATTCATGAGCTTCCTAGTAATATTGTTATTAATAACTTCTATGCAAGACTTTCTCTTCATGATAAGGATTTATTGGATGCTTCTTGTTCTGGATCATTTACACGTATGAAAGAAGAAGCTAAATGGGATCTTCTTGACCGTATTCAGGAAAATACTGAAGGATGGGAGAACGACAAAGGAAGAAAGTCAGGTATAAATGATGATTATGAATGCATTAAATCTTTTATGGGAACTGATGACTTTCATAATGTTAGTGCTGTTTATGGTCTTGATTCTCAAATGCATGCCAACTGCTTTAAGGCCTTTGCCTCTTATCTTGATGTTCCAAAAAAGGATTGGAACAAGTACCATGTGCCTTATAAAGATACTGTTAATGGTGTTCCTGCTAGAAATGTTGAAGTTTGTACTGTTGATCGTATTTTGCCTGAACCTTATTTTGAGAAAACACCTTTCCCTGCTAACGTAAAGGAGAATTCTATGTTAACTAGTGTGATTAACAAAAGTGCAAAGAAAGATTTAGAACCTGATGAGCAAATAACTATTAAACCTGCAGTAGCAATAGTAAAGGATCTTGTTACTAAAAATGTAGAAGATGGACACATTATCTTTTGTGAAGATGCTTCTAATATTATTTCACATCCTAGTAGATCTAGGAAAACAAGTGTTCCTGTGCTTTCTGTCAGGATAGGTGATCATTGCTATTATGGTTTATGCGATATTGGTGCAAGTTCGAGTGCTATTCCTTATGAGCTTTACAGAAAGATCATGCATGAAATTGGTTCTTATGAACTTGAAGAAATTGATGTGGTTATTCAGCTTGCTAACAGAGAAACTATCTCTCTAATTGGTATTGTTAGAGATGTGGAAGTTCAATGCGGTAAGACTAAATATCACGCTGATTTTATAGTACTTGGTTCAGCTGCTAGTAAAACTTGTCCTATTATTTTTGGTAGACCTTTCTTGAATACTTGTGGCGCCGTTATAGATTGTAAGAAGGAGAAAATTTTGACTAAGTTTGATAGAGAATCTTATGAGTTTAATTTTTCTAAGTTTACCAAAGCTCCTTATGAAACTGAATTGCCTAATGAAGATTTTAGAGTTGAACAACTTGTCGTTATTGCTCTTGCTCCTAACGATGCTTTGCAGCAATACATGGAGGACCAAGAAAGTGAGATCTTTATGGAAGAAAGAAATGAGATTGACGAGATTCTTCTTCGTCAACCAGAGATGCTTGAACACAATTTACCTGTGGAGGACTTGGGTACCACATTACCACCCAAGGAAGATCCTATTTTTGATTTAAAAACTTTACCTGATGATCTTAAATATGCTTATATTGATGATAAGAAAATATATCATGTTATTATTAGTTCTAAACTTTTAGGAAAGGAAGAAGAAAGGTTATTGGAAATATTGAGAAAACACCGAGGAGCTATGGGATATACTCTTGATGATTTAAAAGGGATTTCCCCTATTATATGTCAACATGCTATTAATATGGAGCCTGATGCAAAGCCAGTTGTTGAACATCAACGCCGTTTAATTCCTAAGATGAAGGAAGTGGTAAGAAATGAGGTATTGAAACTCCTTGATGCTGGTATTATTTATCCTATTGCTGATAGTAGATGGGTTAGTCCTATTCATTGTATTCCTAAGAAAGGTGGTATTGCTGTTGTACCTAATGAAAATAATGAGCTTATTCCTCAAAGAGTAGTAGTTGATTATAGGATGTGCATCAATTTTAGAAAGGTCAACAAGGTTATGAAGAAAGATCATTATCCTTTACCGTTTATAGATCAAATGTTAGAAAGGTTATCTAAGAAAACTCATTTTTGTTTCCTTGATGGTTATTCTGGGTTTTCTCAAATTGTTGTTAAAAAGCAAGATCAAGAGAAAACCACTTTTACTTGTCCTTATGGAACGTATGCTTATAGACGTATGCCTTTTGGTTTGTGTAATGCTCCTGCTACATTTCAAAGATGCATGTCTGCTATTTTTCATGGATTTTGTGAAGAAATTGTGGAGGTATTCATGGACAATTTCTCCGTCTATGGAACTTCTTTTGATAACTGTTTGCACAATCTTGATAAAGTTTTGTTGAGATGTGAGGAAACTAATCTTGTTCTTAATTGGGAGAAATGCCACTTTATGGTTAATGAAGGAATTGTTCTTGGACATAAAATTTCTGAAAGAGGTATTGAAGTTGACAGAGCAAAAGTTGAAGCAATTGAGAAAATGCCCGGTCCTAGGGATGTTAAAGGTATTCGTAGTATTCTTGGTCATGCTGGTTTCGATAGGAGGTTTATTAAAGATTTCTCTAAAATTTCAAAGCCTCTTACTAATCTTCTTCAAAAATATGTACCTTTTGTTTTTGATGATGATTGTAAGGAAGCTTTCGAAATCCTTAACAAGGCTTTAATTACTGCTCCTATTGTCCAACCACCTGATTGGAATTTACCCTTTGAAATTATGTGTGATGGTAGTGACTTTGCTATTGGTGCTGTTCTTGGACAGCGAGTAGATAAGAAGTTGAATGTTATTCATTATGCTAGTACGACTCTTGATGCTGCTCAAAAGAATTATGCTACTACTGAAAAAGAGTTCCTAGCTGTTGTCTTTGCTTGTGATAAGTTTAGACCTTATATTGTTGATTCGAAAGTTACTATTCATACTGATCACACTGCTATTAGGTATCTTATGGAAAAGAAAGATGCTAAGCCTAGGCTTTTTAGATGGGTGTTGCTTTTACAAGAGTTTGATTTGCATATTATAGATAGGAAAGGTGCTGAAAATCCTGTTCCTGATAACTTGTCTCAAACGTATCTATAATTTTTGATGCTCCATGCTTGTTTTACACCAATTGCTTTGTGTTTTGTTTACACTTCGTGGCATTTTTATGCATTTTCCGGAACTAACCTATTAACGAGATGCCACAGTGCCAGTTCCCTGTTTTCTGCTGTTTTGTGCTTCATAAAAGTTACACAGGAATTATTCTTGGATTTGGACGAAACGAAAGCCAAAGTTCCTATTTACCTGACACAACGACGGAGTCCAGAGGAGAGACAGAGACGGACCAAGGGGAAGCCGCACCATAGGGTGGCGTGGGCCACCCCCTGGCCGCGCCACCAGGTGGTGTGACCACCTGGTCCACCTCCTGACATCGCCCTTCTGCCAATAAATTCCCTTCAACGGGAAAACCCTAAGGAGACGAACACTTTTCCAGAAAACATACTGCAAGCCGCCGCCATCGTTGCCTCGAGATTGGGAGGGTCTAGAAGCTCTTCTTGGCACACTGCCAGAGAGGGGAATCATCACCGGAGGCCTTCTTCATCACCATGCCAGCCTCCGGAATGATGCGTGGGTAGTCTACCTTGGACTATGGGTCCATAGCAGTAGCTAGATAGTTATCTTCTCCTCCATGTGCTTCATGTTTAGATCTTGTGAGCTGCCTATCATGATCAAGATCATCGTTATGTAATTCTACATGTTGTGTTTGTTCGGATCCGATGAATATTGAGTACTATGTCAAGTTGATTATTGATTTATCATGTCTATGTTATTTATGATCTTGCATGCTCTCCGTTGCTAGTAGATATCTTGGCCGAGTAGATGCTAGTGACTCCAAGAGGGAGTATTTATGCTCGATAGTGAGTTCATGCCTCTAGTAATCTGGGAGAGTGACAATAACTTCTAAGGTTGTAGATGTGTTGTTGCTACTAGGGAGAAAACAACAATCTCTTGTTCAAGGACATTTGTATTGTTTACATTACACAATTTGCTTAAGGCTATAATCTGTTGCTTGCAACTTAATACCCAACGGTTGTTCAGATGATATCCAACGAGTGGATTATTAGTCATAGAAACAGTTGGATTACGGTCTATGTATTATGTTGTAATGCCCAAGTGAATCTCATAGTGATCTTCATGACCTGTACATGCATTGCTTTGCATTCTTTATTCTGCCAATTGCCCAACTGTAATTTGTTTACCCAGCATGTTATTTATCTTTATGGAGAGACACCTCTAGTGAACTATGGACCCCGATCCATTCTTTTACATATATTACTTTCTACTGCAAGCACTGTTTACTTTCCGCAATTATTATTTACTATCTGCAAAGAAATATCATCTTCCACACGATACGTTTAATCCTTTGTTATCAGCAAACCGGTGAGATTGACAACCTCACTGTAAGTTGGGGCAAAGTATCTTGGTTGTGGTGTGTGCAGGTGATGACCCACAAGTATAGGGGATCACAACAGTCTTCAAGGGAAGTAAAACCCAAATTTATTGATTCGACACAAGGGGTGCCAAAGAATATTTATAAGCCTTAACAGATGAGTTGTCAATTCAGCTGCACCTGGAAACAGACTTGCTTGCAACAATTTATCAGTAGCAACAGTTTTATAGTAGTGGCAGTAGTAAAATAGTAGCAGCAATAGTAAAATAAAGGCAGCAGTGGTATCAATAGTAGACACTAGGATTAAATACTGTAGTCATAGGGATGGATGAATGGGCGTTGCATGGACAAGATAATTCATGTAATAATCAAGACATGGGCAATTGTAGATAAATAATGATAAAGTATCCTAGTACTAAACAACCATAGGCATGTGTTCCGTATATAGTCGTACATGCTCGCAATGAGAAACTTGCACGACATCTTCTATCCTACCAGCCCGCTTGCAGCAGGGCCTCAAGGGAAACTACTGGTAATTAAGGAACTCCTTTTAATAGAGTACCGGAGAAAAGCATTAACACTCAGTGAACACATGTAATCCTAACATCATAGCCATCCCCTTCGGTTATCCCAATTATTGTCACTTTGGGGCCTCGGGTTCTGGACAACGATATGTGTAAACAACTTGCAGGTAAGACCACAAACAACAATTACCATCATAAAACAATAACAAATTCAGATCTGAGCTCATGGCACTCGGGCCCAAAGTGACAAGCATTAAGCACAACAAGTTGTAACAATGTCATAAGCACTAACAATGGATACTAGGCACCATGCCCTAACAATCTCATAGCAATTACATGAATGATCTCATCCAATCCCTACCACCCCCTTCGCCTACAGCGGGAATTACTCACACATGGATGGGAGAATCATGGATGGTTGATGGAGAGATGTCGGTGATGATGATGGTGATGATCTCCTCCAAATCCCCGTCCCGGCAGGGTGCCAGAACAGAGTTTTTGGTTCCGAATCGCGGTTTCTGGTGGTGGCGGCGCAGCGGAACTCCATCTGGGAAAAACGCCGAACCCCCGATCCTTTCAGGTCAGAAGGTATATGTAGGCGGAAGGAGGGGTCGAGGCGACGCCTGGGGCGACCACACCACCCCCTGGCGCGGCCTGGCCTGGCCCGTGCCACCAGGTGGTGTGGGCCCCTCGTGGCCCCCCTTCGTCTCGTATTCTGGCTCCGTGTGTCTTCTGGTAAAATAGGAATTTTATAGTATTTTCCAGGATTATTCCTGAAAGTTGGATTTCTGCACAAAAACAAGACACCATGGCAATTCTGCTGAAAACAGCATTGGTCCGTGTTAGTTGTATTCAAAACACATAAATTAGAGGGGAAACAACACCAAAAGTGTTCGAGAAAGTAGATATGTTTTGGATGTATCAGCAGGTTCCACGTTGCTGCTGGCGTAGACACCGCGCCATCAAAGACTCTTTCTGGTGCCGTTGACAAAGTCAGCTAGCAACAACCTTCGGGAGTGATTTCTTTCTCCTACTGGTCGATTAAACCTTGGTATCATAACTGAGGAAAGATTTACTGCTGTAGTCATCATACCTTCCTCTTGGGGTTTCCCAACTGGTCCTGTGAGACATCAAGACAATTTTCTGGCGCCGTTGCCGGGGAGAATGAGGATTTCTGCAAGGGGAGTCTCTCACTTCCAATCTTTTTTACTTTGTTATTGTTTTGCTTAGTTTATTTACTTTATTTTTGTTTGCATCTTTTTTATCAAAAATACAAAAAAAGTTCCGACTTCAAGTTGCTTTTATGTCTATTCTAGTTTCTATCACTATGTCGCCTGAGGAAATGATCTTCACTTTCAAACAAAAGAGTGAAGAGAGTTTTAAAGAAGCTTGGTCTAGAATCTATGATTCCCATGGTAAAACTGAACCAAAAATGACTATGATCTTGCTTCTTAGTAGCCTTTACTTTGGTCTTGCTCTTCATTATAGATATGCTTTGGATGCTGTAGCAGGAGGAGACTTCCTTCATTGCGATGGAGATCAAGCTTTCAATGTTATAAAAAAGTCGATTGCAGTATATAGCTTACCGAGTGATTTTGATTCTTCCCTTGTAAGCATTTTTGCTAGATTAAATACTCTTGAGACCCATACTGCTTGTTTATAAGAATGTTATGGTATGTTGCGCGAGCATCATGATTATGTGCCAATAAATTCTGAACCCTCAAGATGGTTCTCTATGGTGAAAGTTATTATCAATGGTGAAACTTTTCATGCTCGTTGTGATATTATGTCTGAATTTTGCCTTATGCCTAAGGATGTTTATGAATCTTTGAATCTATGGGGACTTTCTAAGGGTGGAGAAGAAATATCTCTTACCAATAATTCCACTATATTGACCATTGGATTAGCTGAAGGAGTGTTTACAAAAATCCTAGGGAGAATGGTATCTACTGATTATCTTGTTATTGAATGTGCAGGAAATGGACAAATCACACTTGGAAGATCACTGCTAAAACTTATGGGAGCAGTAATAGATGTGGGAAAAGGCACCATGAAGTTCACTTCCCCACCAGGTAATCATCATGTTTTTCCTAGAGGTAAGAGCAAAGGTAAGAGAGGTAGATATAAGGCATCCGATGTTAATGCTTCTCCGCTTGAAAATACTTGATTCTCACTTTCTGCGCCTAGCTCAAAGGCGTTAAAGAAAAGCACTCTTGGGAGATAACCCAATGTTTTCTTTTCAGTACTTTTTTTTGTTGAGTCTTGCAAGTTATTACTACTGTAATGACTTCTCCTTATCATTTTTTTCGTTTTTGTGCCAAGAAGAACCTCTAATTGGAGGAAGGTAAGATTTGGGGAAGTTGTTGTTCTGAAACAGATTTCGGCGTTGTATCATAAAAATTCGTGAAAATTCCCAGAACGTCATTTTGATCTGCAATGTCTTGTGAACATACCCTAGGTTATTATCTAACTTTCATTAGTTTTGCACTTTTCGATTTGAGCAACAGAAGAGTTTCAAAAAAATTGATCTTTACCAGCTGTTCTGTTTTGACAGATTTCTGCCACTATTTGCATTTGCCTCTTGATCTCTTTCTTTTTGAGTTCTTTTGATCACGGAACTTTTTGAGAAAGTTACAGTAGCCTATGTTTAAATTTATGTTATACTTGAGTTGAAACTGAACCAAGAGTGAATTTACTATCTTGCATAAACTAATGTTGCTAATGAGAATTGTGTGAAGTTTTGTATGAAGGAAGTTTTCAAGTGTAGGGAAAGGAGAATGATGAGATGAGATGAGGTACGGACAAAAGCTCAAGCTTGGGGATGCCCATGTCACCGCAAGAAATATCCAAGAAATACAAGCGTCAAATCTTGGGGATGCCCCACGTCACCCCTTCTTCATCAACAAAAATATCAGGTCATCTTTCAAAACACTATATTTTTATTGCTTCATATACTATGTGTTTTTCTTGGAGCGTCTTTATTTTTGCTTTCAGTTTTTTTGTTTTAATTGCTGCAATAAATGGTTGTACCCCAACATGTTTCTTTTAGAGAAGACACACTCTGTTTTCATTGCCTAGAACACTCTAGTTTTCACTTTTATCGTTCAACAAGTGTTCTCTGTTTCTAGTACCGCGTTTAACTTTTATTTTTCACCTTCGTTTTTGTTCAGAACTTGTTAGTTCTTTGTATCCAGGTGTGTTTAGACCTCTGGTCTTTATTGGTTTTCATATTTGGGAGTTGTTTCAAAAAGGTTGATTCGTGTTGGAAAAGAGTAAACCATTTTATGCTTATAGTGATGCGAAAAGGGAGCTTGTTTAGACTGTTGCTTAGACTTTATCATGTCATGCTTGATATTATTTTGATTATATGCTTAGTAGTTATTGTTGTAGCATGACTTGTCTCAAATAACTGAGAGTGCTTAATGTGCCTTTGAAAGAATCATGCGTTATTTTTATCTTATAGAAGCATATTTTTGTGGTATTCTCCTTTGATGATTTATTTGGGTTGACTTGGCGCATGCTTACACCATGTTTGACTTCAACCAGTCGCCTCAAGCCTCTATGATCATTTGGTTTTTGACTTGTGATAGCACTTTATGCTTTGGTTAATAATGTTTTGTCGCTATGCATGATTATGGCCGTTATTGCTCTCTTAGTTGGCCGCTGCCAGTCTTTTGCTAGCCTTCACCTATATTGAGAGGGAATACTTCTCGTGCATCCAACTTCCAAAAACCAAAGTTTTTCCAAAGAGTCCACTACAAACTCCTATGCATGGTATTTCAAGCCATTCAAAGTAAATTTTTATGTGCTACATTTCAAAAACCTTCAAATACTTCTCATTTTGTGACACTGTTTTTAGCTCATGAGGATGTAGTGGCCAGGTTTGCTATCTTCCATATTGAATTAAGTACCCCTCGACTTGCATGCTTCATCTGTTCGTCATTAATTTTGCAAGAGAGCTGGTCAGACCATTGTAACCTCTAAAAAATAAAAGAAAAAAGGCACTCCTTCATGATATGTGAAAGTTGGTGGGCACCCGAAGGATTCGGTTAGCCATGGTTTGTGAAAGGAAAAGTGGGGAGGAGTGCCAGATTTTATAAAAGAGCATGTATGTGCCAATTTTTCAAAGAACTCGGAACCGCTCTCAACTTGTTTAGTATGGAAGATAGCAAGAACCCCATTGCCAGTCGTTGACAAGAAAAACCACCTCTCAAAACAATTTTTATCTCTATTTTACAAATGAAAAGCTCTAGCACATGTTAAATCCTTGCTTCCCTCTATGAAGGGCCTTTCTTTTACTTTTATGTTGAGTCTTCATCTTCTACCTTTATGCACCGATTAAGAGAGCATAGTTGTCATTCTAAGTATAATGTGCATGGTCCCAAAATTTATTATTGATTGATTCATAATTATGGTATTGCTTGTTCTCAAATTATTTGTATCTAGTCACCCTCTTGAACTTTGAAGGTGTCCTATGCATTTATGTTTTGCTACTCCATGAGGGACAAGCTGAATACCACTTTGCTATGTTTTCTATATGCTTCAAACAAACATACACCTTTCAATGCATTATTACTCATGATCTTTTGTTTGTGTTTCTTTTCATGTTGTAACATGGTTGCTAAGTTCTATGGTTAGAATTATATCTTTTATGCCCATGTTTAGAGTACTTTGATCTCAGCATGCAATGCTTTACTTTAAGTCAATCAAGATTGTGTTGGTGCATGTCACCTCAAAAATTATTGTTTTGTTATCACTTACCTACTCGAGGACGAGCAGGAGTTAAGCTTGGGGATGCTTGATACGTCTCAAACGTATCTATAATTTTTTATGCTCCATGCTTGTTTTACACCAATTGCTTTGTGTTTTGTTTACAATTCGTGGCATTTTTATGCATTTTCCGGAACTAACCTATTAACGAGATGCCACAGTGCCAGTTCCCTGTTTTCTGCTGTTTTTGTGTTTCAGAAAAGTTACACAGGAATTATTTTCGGAATTGGACGAAATGAAAGCCAAAGTTCCTATTTACCTGACACGAAGATGGAGTCCAGAGGAGAGACGGAGATGAACCATGGGGCAGCTGCACCATAGGGTGGCGCGGGCCACCCCTGGCCGCGCCACCAGGTGGTGTGATCACCTGGTCCACCTCCTGACATCGCCCTTCCGCCTATAAATTCCCTTCAACGGGAAAACCCTAAGGAGACAAACACTTTTCCAGAAAACATACTGCAAGCCACTGCCGTCATCATCCCGAGATCGGGAGGGTCTAGAAGCTCTCCCCGGCACCCTTCCAGAGAGGGGAATCATCACCGGAGGCCTTCTTCATCACCATGCCATCCTCCAGAATGATGCGTGAGTAGTCTACCTTGGACTATGGGGCCACAGAAGTAGCTAGATGGTTGTCTTCTCCTCCATGTGCTTCATGTTTAGATCTTGTGAGCTGCCTATCATGATCAAGATCATCGTTATATAATTCTACATGTTGTGTTTGTTGGGATCCGATGAATATTGAGTACTATGTCAAGTTGATTACTGATTTATCATGTCTATGTTATTTATGATCTTGCATGCTCTCCGTTGCTAGTAGGTATCTTGGCCGAGTAGATGCTAGTGACTCCAAGAGGGAGTATTTATGCTTGATAGTGGGTTCATGCCTCTAGTAATCTGGGAGAGTGACAATAACTTCTAAGGTTGTAGATGGGTTGTTGCTACTAGGTAGAAAACAACAATCTCTTGTTCAAGGACATTTGTATTGTTTACATTACACACTTTGCTTAAGGCGATAATCTGTTGCTTGCAACTTAATACCCAATGGTTATTCGGATGATATCCGACGAGTGGATTATTAGTCATAGACAGTTGGATTACGGTCTATGCAGGGCCGGCTCTATATTTTTTGGGGCCCTAGGGCAAGGTTGAAAAAAGGGCTCCCTAATTTCTACTCCCTTCGATCGGAAATAACTGTCAGTGATTTTGTACTAACTTGACAGTTATTTTTGACCGGATGGAGTAATATATATGTATACATAATGTTATATAAGCCTACTTTTACTTGCAAAAATTATAAATTTAAAATCTTAGGAGACATTCTTACTCTAAGATATCTATAAATAATTGCACTGATGATAGAAACAATAATAGAGATAGCAAAAATAATAAGTAGTCCGACTCTAAGACCTCTCTGCGTTTTAATAGATTGATTCTCTCTTTTTTCGCAGCACCGGGCAATTGTTTGGGTCACCTATAATGATCGATGGGTGATTGAATTTACATGCGATTGAATCATGGATCAGAAGCTCAGAACTCATGGGTAGAATTAGATGAGAAAACTCTTACAGAGAGGGCAGGGCGCGTGTTGGCGACGTGAAGCAGGCAGGCAGACTGGAGGGTGATCGGGCAGGGCGATCTGTCTGATTCAGATCGGCGATCGCCGATCGGCAACGCCGTCTGCGGTCTGGCGGTCTCCTTCTCCCGTCTAGTCTGGACTCTGCCGTATGGGGTATGGGCGTATCTGCGTATGGCGGCTCTAACTGGTCGATGCAACGATGCCAGCCTCGATGGAGACGCGAACGCACGAGGGACGAGGCGACCGATGAAGCCACGAAACGATGTGCAATTATGCAGAGCGCACGAGCGATGAAGCGACGTACGAATCTGGATCATTTTAGCTAAGCCCGTACTAAAAAATATATACGGGATCCTGGGCCCTCCATGGCCTGAGCCCTAGGCGGCCCCCCATGGCCTGGGCCCTAGGCGGCCGCCCATGTCCGCCATGGGTCAGCGCCGGCCCTGGGTCTATGTATTATGTTGTAATGCCCAAGTGAATCTCATAGTGATCTTCATGACATGTACATGCATTGCTTTGCATTCTTTATTCTGTCAATTGCCCAACTGTAAGTTGTTTACCTAGCATGTTATTTATCTTTATGGAGAGACACCTCTAGTGAACTATGGACCGCGGTCCATTCTTTTACATATATTACTTTCTACTGCAAGCACTGTTTATTTTCCGCAATTATTATTTACTTACTATAAACAAATATCATCTTCCACACGATACGTTTAATCCTTTGTTATCAACAAACCGGTGAGATTGACAACCTCACTGTAAGTTGGGGCAAAGTATCTTGGTTGTGTTGTGTGCAGGTTCCACGTTGCTGGTGGCGCAGACACCACGCCATCAAAGACTCCTTCTGGCGCCGTTGACAAAGTCAGCTTGCAACATCCTCCGGGAGTGATTTCTTTCTCCTACTGATCGATTAAACCTTGGTATCATAACTGAGGGAAGATTTACTGCTGTACTCATCATACCTTTCTCTTGGGGTTGAGACATCAGGTAGTACCAGGACAAGACGGGGGATGGCTAAGCAGGGGACGTGCACATCGGCGGCAGAGCAAGGAGACACACGCGCATCGGCTAAACAAGGGCAGGATGGGGAACTCTCTAGCGCTCGCTCTATCGCCTTCAGCTTGCTAGTGCAAATTTCCCAAATATGATTAGAATTTGTATCTTCAATTGAACTTATTCCATATCATTAGGTAATCCCATCACCTTAAAGGAAGAGATGACCGCATGGATCCATCCACTCTCCATTTGAACCAAACATAAAAATGGTTATCCCTAACCACTCCTCTTCTAGTCAACCAAACAAGTAAAATGGCTATCCCTAACCATCTGGTTAGGGATATCCTAATCCCCTAAATGATACACCAAACAGCTCTTAGACTACTCATAGTGGGAGTAACTTAAGTAGTAACATCACATATTTCAAGAGAGAATGATGACATGGCATGTAATTAAATGAAGAAAGAGATAATGGTGGTAACTAGCTATGTTACCATAACATCACACAATTCAAGGCAAAGTGAGTCTACAACATAATAATTGACATCTTGCATGACACCACACATTAGTTACTACTCACTATAAAGGTAGTAATATGGAGTAGTAACATGTGCATGACACTACTCTATGTTACTCCCCACTATGAGCAGCCTTAAGGTCTGCCAATGGCCCCAGCCGATGCATATAACCTTTATTAATTTATTGGAAAGTGCCAAAGTTTATTACATCGAGGAACCTCTAGTGGATCACATAAGGTAGATACATGTATCAACCACCTAATTAGAGCTAATAACATGCTTATATATTATTTACCATTTTAATTGCACAATTAATCTTGGTACTCAAAATTACTGTCGTTTACATCAATTTGATATTTTAAAATTTATTGTATTCACGCTATTTATTTACAGTCTGTGTTCTTTTGGATGTGTGGACCTTGCTCTATCTAGTCCCTCATCTCGGACTCTCGGTTGCATAAGATTGTATATGCCAGTACATATTAGGAAAACATATACCATAAAGTTTTCTTCGCATGATTGCTAGTATAGGAAAAATGCACGTGATTCCACAGCCTCATCGATACAGCACGGGAGACGGTCAGAGCGTGCCTGCCGGTTATGAAAAACCGAGCAATTTTCCTCCTCCTGGGCAGATGTCGCCCACCTGTTACGAAACTCGTCTACACTCTGGATGTTCAAAAAGAAAAAAAACATCTAACACTCTGAAGACTGTCTTCCCTGCTTACTGAGTCAATCTACTACCGTACAATGCCGACATGTGGTATGGTGTGTCACGCAATTCAGTGTTCATCATGAAACTTCACGATTTTGAAATTCAAGTACAGACCATGGATTTAACTGAAATTCAAATATGCTTACATATTATTCCTTAAAATGACTTATCTTTCGCAATCGATCGGTACATATCCAAATCAATTCCAAGCTGAAATATTACTTATCCCGCTGGCTGATCGCCGGTGGCTTACTTGGCTGGGCCAAAGGAGATGAGGGTGCGCGTGTTGCTCCTGACTTCCTCGATCAAAAACGTTTCGTATCTGCCCGGCTTGCCGACGCTGTTCAGTGCTTCGATGATGAGGTGATACTTCACGCCCGCGTCAGACGCCTCCTCGCCTCTCACCACCTTGCTGAACTTGAGCCCGTCGTGCGCCTGCTTGACGTGCTCCGCCACTGCCCACGCGCCGAGCTCCTGGACGTGCGGCTCGTTTTGGGGGTCCCCGATCGGGTACCATGCCACCTGGGCGGACGTGGCAATAGGATAAGCCACGGCAACGGCGGCAACAACGACGACGAGGAGGCCGAAGGTTTTCATGGCTGGTGGATATGTGGTGGCTCGGCTTTGGGGCTAACAGATGCGGTTTAATTTGCAGCTTTGGTTTGAGACCGATCAAGGTGCTTATTGTGGTAATGGCGGAATACGAGTCAGCTGTGGGCATCTAAATAGATGTTTCCATTTGCAGGCAGATAATAATTCGATGCTGATCCTCCATATAGTACGATTTAGTAGTACCAATTAATTAGATGTATATCTAAACTATTGTAGTACTAAAGTACTTCCTTGAAATAAATAAAGTAACTTTTACAATACCCTGTACTCCTGAAGTGGAATTTGGAGTACCAAGTAAATCTAGCCCTCCATTTAAAAGGACAGTTTAATCTTTTTTTTCGCCTTAACTAATTCCCGGCCTCTGGAGAAAAAACTAATTCGCGATTGAATCGATCGTCCGTTAGAGCTGCCGCCGCCGCTAGTCTATTTTTAACACGCAATTCAGTCTCAGATACACATTGGTCTTGTCCTCCTCACCGTAGCGTCAGTCGTTTCGTCCCCTTCCCGCATGCCGCCGCCGCCGCATCTGGTTCCATTAAGCGATATACGTCTGGCAGCATTGAAAGTCCCATGCGGTTCATAATCACTTGATTTTATGCGTGGAATTTTCTTGATGAAAAGATAGCAACAGATTAGTCTCCAAATTTTAAGAAAGTTTGCACGAGTATCAATCATTCACCGTATAAATCTTGATTTCTTTGCAGTGAAGCTACAACCAAATACTCCATGATCCGCTCTTTTCCGATCAATTATCAATTATGCTCGCTAGTTAATTATCCTTGATGGTAGAGTAATTCATGTCTCGTCGTGACCATTAACTCTAGCCGATGCCCATTCGTTGGAGCCCCGGCTAGGTATTCCTGCGTCGCCGTGGAACGCTGCTTAGGGGGTGTTTGTTTGGGCTTTTTTTAGCTTTCCATTGAAAAAAGCCAGTAACTGAAAACAAACGGGGTGCTTCGATGACTGGCTTTTGCCAAAGCCAAAGCCCCGATAGGCAGAGATGGGGAAGCAGCTTTGAGGTGCTTCCCGCAGCTTCCTCTTTACAGCCCAACCGGTATTTAGATTTGTCCATTTCGTTTCTACTATTTACAGAAGATTGCCATCGGCTGGACCGAAACGTTATTCCCTCGTCGCCCAGCGTATTCTCCGCACGGTTACGTTCGTACTCGCCCGCGTCGTGCCCGCGTTTCCCTGTAGTCCTGTACATCGACCGCCGAGCTGATGCGTGTGCTGCGGTGATGCTGCCTGTTGTGTCTATTTTAACTGAAATGTTCAGAGCTGAATCTATGTTGTATCGTGGTGTCCAGAGCATGTGATTTACTGATTATCAAATTCACCATGTGCTAATGATATGCATATTTTGTTCCGGAGATGAACGCTGATCATCATGTCTGTAAAAGTGAGTTGCGAACATATGAGATGGAATGTATCTGCAAAACACCTTTACTTCGACGTGAGAAGCCAATTTTTCAACGCTAGACGAGTTACATATATTTCACATGGATATGCATTTTTTGGATAAAACTATTTTTTTGTGAATTATCTAGTATGTATTTTCATGGCAATATACATTTTAATTGGCATACATGTTCACAGAACTATGAGGATATTTTGGACAATTTATCAGCATACAGCTAGCCAGCCATCTAAATAGCTAAACAGCAAAACTCAAAACAGCAGCTTTCCCTGTACAGCAGCTTTCTCTGCACAGCAGCTTTCCTTCCGCAGCCAGCCACAGACAGCCCAAACAAACAGGCCCTCAGTCGATCGGCCTCTGTTCTGGTGACCACGCGACGCCGCTCCAGATCAAGGCCGGGGCCGGCCGCCGGCACCTCTCAAAGTGACGGGAGCATCCCTATAAATTTCCTATCTGATTACGCTTTTACCCCTAGACTCAAGGTACTCCCGGTTTTTTTAGATGGTACTCCGTCGTAGCTATCCTGGAGTACCAGCTACTATCATCTGTTGGATTAGCAAAAATGAAGGGCCCATATTGATTTAAGGGTACTGTAAAAGTCCTCTGAAATAAAGAGTTGTCTGTATGAACTAAAAATGAAAGGATCCACTCGCGCGTGGATGTTAAGATTTTATCGCGCGGGACACCTTCCCTCGCGTACGATCTTGATTCATAAGCTTCCTTTTTCATAATCGAAGCACAAAAGACAGGATGTTCTCAAGACCTTAAATACTTCTATATGCTCTAAATTTTGTGGATCTCATTTTTTAAGGGGAAATCTTACATGGAAAAGAGGCACCTGGTCCTCAGATTTCTTATTACAAGAAGACAAGGGAAACCATAGCTGCAATACTACGGGATCAACTTCGATGGCTCACTTGACCGGGTCGAAAGATATTAGCTTTCGGGTGGTGCTGGTCGGCCAGTCCTGCTCGAACACCTCGGCCTTATACATGGCGCCCTCGCCATCGAGCCGCAGCGCGTCAACGTCGAGCCGGTAGTTCACGCCGGCAACTATCTGCACCTCGCCACTCACAACCTTGCTGAACGTGAGTCCGTCGTTGTACACCTTGGTGTGCTCTGCTATCGCCCACTTGCTGAGATACTGGACGTGCAGATCGGTGATGTTCGTGATCGGTTGCCATTTCCCGTCAAGAGCTGCCTTGGACGTGGCAGCGGCGTCACCGACGGTTGTGCCGAGGACGAGGAGAAAGAGGAGGAGGCTCATCCCGATGATCCTAGGCGGTGCCTATACCCTAGTCTTCAGAACGATGGAGTTTGGATGGTGCGAGGAAAGGGATGACCGACTGTGGAGCATTTAAAGAGATGCTGTAATTTGTATCCATATATCTAAAATGCTAGTTGGTGGTTAAAGTCGTTTGGCATAAAATAAATATATTGGGTACATATGCATGTCTACATGATTTAGTACCAACTTATTACAATGATTTAAGTTTTGCGGTATACATTTCTAACCAAACTAGATGATGCCCTGCGCGTTGCTACGGCACATTTGTTATATTATTGTGAGCATAACGGATTATCTTAGTATTTGTAATAGTATATATAAGTATGTAACCAACATGGAAAAGAGGAAGATATAGTTAATGATATTTTTCTCATAATACTCAAGCAAGTGAGGTCGAGAAGAGACTAAATAAAAGATTTCACACAGTTAAGTTGCAAATTTGGTCCAATTCTAGTGGAAGTATATATCCCAAAGTATACAAATTGGTTCAGCTTATACAGATTGGTATCAGCCTAGTTCATTTTTACTAAAATGGACATGAGAATTAAATTTGTGAGATAAAAATGGGGTGTGTCTAGAGCACAGTCTACTGAGCATTAGCTTATGGCTTAGTAGAATGAGTCATCACATCTTAGTTGCAACTTATGTTGCAACTCACTAATAGTACGAATCATGAAGCAATCCAATAGTCCGGATGTATGGTTTCTAGTTGCAATATCACTTGCAACTGAAAAAATCTCAACTACAACTCAACTGCACAAATCACAATGCAAATCTAATGGTTTAGAATTCTACTGAGCCCTAAGTTATTTCTCAATCTACTGAGAAATAGCAGAACGGATAAAAATGAACTAAATCCACCAACTGGTTTGCCATGTTTTTCACTGCTGTCACTTTTTACCAAATCATAAGTCTGCTAATATGGAACAATAAAGCCGAATGACCATCAGCATCAGCCATAACATGGTCCTTTCAGCCAGGAAAGACCTTTTAGTCTTGAAAACCAGAATAACCAATTAATGATTTTGACAACAGAATACCAGTAGTCATTTTACAAAACTATATTCAGTATTTCGATAAACATTTGGTGTGTCACTATTTAATTAGTACTCCCTCCGATCGGAAGTAAGTGTCGGCAATTTTGTATTAGCTTAGTACAAAGTTTGTACTATTTCCCCGACAGTTATTTCCGATCGGAGGGAGTAACTTACAATTGACAGTTGAAGATGTAGGCCTGAAAATAAGGCATCCAAGTGGTTAGTCTGAGAAAGATAGTTGGACTGAAAGGACACGTGCATGCTTGAAAACTAATAATATCTATTTCGTAAAGTTGAACATAACATCGCACTGAGGAGTAGGAAGTGCAAACTTACTGAGTTTAGTTAGTCTGAGCATTCTACTGAACAAACACTAACATCATCAAGCACTTGTAAATTGTAATGAACCTGAAGCTTTTGTACCTGAAAATTAAGGATGTTTGGCTACATGTTTTTCCAATATTATGCAGCAACCCTGTTTACACCCAATATTGTTTAGCAAATGTACTACATGCACTATAATTAATCAGAAGGTATTTGGTCAACAAAAATATGAAGGTATGTCCATCAAGTTGCTTCATAACATTAACAACAGTAGAGCATGTCAGAATAGTAGAACCTGCAGTAGGAGAAGAACAACAGTAGCAATCATTAAGAGTAGCAATTTCATGTCTTGATGCAGCGAAGCACGTACTCTAGATGACGCTGGCGTTGGCAGGTCAACTGCTTGATGCAGCCACCCGATCTCACATTCGCCATTGTTATCCAACAGAGCAACATCGTCCAAGGATATTCAACATCGTTCAAGGATATTAGAAACAGGTAGTGAAGGGGAACCATGTTATATTTAACTAGATAAAACCCCGCGCGTTGCGGTGGGGAAATAAGCTAATATGTAAGTGGATACATGTCAGACAAACTACATAGGTTCTCACCCTTTATCTACTCAATTGGATTTTCGAACAAATCCCTGCCTTGTCAATTTTGTCGTCCCTCTCTAATCCCTATTGTGTAAAATAGATATTTTTTCATCTCTAGGTGACCATAGTTTTGTACAGATCCAAGAGTTCATGTAACGACAAACTGAATGGGGCATACCAATGTTTTACCAAGTACTCAGCTCTGTTCAAATCGAAGTAGCTGGAGGCTTGTTAAAACCCTCATCAAATTAATATGATTGTGTATTTCTCTTTTCTGTATAGTCAGGCCAACGTATGTAATGGTGCAAAAACATATTAGGTTGCGAATTTTATTTTACGATCTGAAAAGTCAACACTTTGTTTACAGTGGCTCAATAGTAGAGATATAGTGGACATGTACATATTTCTCCAAAAATGTTTAAGCTCCCAAAAGTGACCACCTATATATTTCTGATTCTTTAAATATGACTTTTGCTTAGTAACGAACTAAACCAAGTCGCAGTGAAGTACACGATCATACCTTTGCTGAGAATCAATGGAAAATAATTACAAAATTGTGCATTCACTAATATGCAACAACAGTCTATTATCCGTAGTGTATTACAGAAGGCAGGGCAAAGGATTGATATAGAAACAAATTATAAACCAACCTGCGGCAAGACTCTTCGTATTAGAGTTAGTATCACTGAAACAAAGGACCTGTCTTGTTTTCAAAAATGATAAGAGAAATCTAGCAAACATTAGACAGTATATGCTTTTCAAAAATCAGAAGGTTCAGCAAGTTGTAAAATCAATAGTAGGTTTCTAAGAATCTTACCTCATATATATATATATTATTCTGCTGCAATATGAAAAATTAAGGAGAATCACCTTCTCCTCTTTCTCATTAAACTCTGCCATTGCCTGAAACCTAACACACTTATCAAAACTGTAATATTATGAAGAGCTATGATATGTTGAAATCATCACAGTATTGTCAGTTGGAAATTGTAACGACAAACATACAATGAACCAACATGGCTCATCCTTGATCAAGTCTGATAAAATATTTAACGTATTGCAATCTTAGAATTTACAAAAAAAATTATGATGCTGACTTTCCAAGGCCTCTAGTTGCAACATGCAAGTAACAGGGGAGATCATCATGAACAAATAAGGAAAGAAGAAGGCAGTGATTGAGCAGAATAGGAGAGGAACTATAGAACACAGGTCATGCCCTGAGCTGCATCTCTCGCCCGTGAACTGAAGACATGTGACTCAATTGCTCCTACAAAATATTAAAAGATGGAAATATTGACATAATAAAACAATAGATAAATCTAAACAATCTGAAGAGTGAATCTTGGAAGATAAAGAGAACAAAAAAATTAAGATCCGTGGGGGCAAGCAGGAAGATGAAATTACGTGGCTCCATGAAAGGAACTGAAGCTCTCGCTGAGTGAATCGTGAAGCCACGAGAAAAGACACTTCAGGGAAAGAGAATTGAACATAATAAAAGAAGATGTGCCAAAAGTAATCAATACTAATTAGGAGGCAAACTGCATGACACTGATCTGCTAGTATACTCGTATCTGAACATATTCAAGGAATCAGCGGCGGCGAACGATGAGTTCTGCAGATGAGTGGCGGCCGACGGGAACTTCAAATTCGTCCAACCAAGGGCTCTCCCTGGGTGCAATCCATGATGTCTCCTCTGAGCAAAATCCGATGAATCACGAGAAAGGAGAGGGATTTAGGTGTCGGGAGCAGAATCCCGAGCAGACTTGGAGACCTGAACTAAGCTGCTGCGCAGCTTAAATTGGAGAGGACTCTCCATCAGTTACTCATGCAGGTCTTTGGTGGGGTTGAAGATGAGGAATGGGATGTGCTGGTTGAGAAGTTGAAGAGGGAGAGGTGATTAATTAATTGGAGAAGTAAATGGGGATAGTGAGATGAAAACTGTTGCACTGCTATGTATTGAAGACACGATGGGCTAGCGCCCAGTATTTGGTAAAAGAAGTGACGTGGATGCAGGAGATTGCAGGAAAATTATGTAGTGGGGGTCTCCTATATAGATATAGAAGATTAGAACTTTGAGAGGAAGATTCAGATGGGATTTATTGACAGGGGAAGATGCCATGAACCATCACTGCTCTTCACATTTGTAAATATCCTAGGTGGAAGTGGAACCGGAGAAGACGATCAGTAAGGGCAATGAATGGAGATGAAGAGAAGATAAGGAGAAAGGAAATGGATCGGTCTCTTTAGTGGTGGGCAAAGAAATTTGATTTAATGCATAAATGGTAGTGCTCAGATGAAAATGGAAACTATAGGAGGGAAAATTAATTGGTGGGATAGCAACGGAAGCCATCTGAGGGGAAGACGAAGCAATATGTGGTGGTCACATGACATGGCCAGTTAGTGGAACATACTGATGTGGCATGCTTGCATATCAAGAGAAATAGTTTAGTGGGGGTGAACTTCCTAGTTATATAGGATTCTCCGGTAGATTAAATGCGTGTACAATTACTCGTTATAGATCCATGTACGGCAATATAGCTTCGCTATGGCAGATTTTAAAGGCTATATTTGTCATAACACTACTTTTTCCTTATTTATTATGTAGGGTACAAATTTGGGTGTGCATGCTATTTCTACGGCCTCGAGAACGCGTAATGGAGACGGTGAGTTTACTTGGCGAGGTGCAATGGCCGGCGAGGAGATTAGTAGTTTAGTCTAGCTAGACGCGAGATCTGCTCATCATCTTACCTTGCCGATCTCATGCTCTCCTATGTCCTGTCACTTTGCACTCTTTATGGCTGAATGGTTTCGTGGTTATGCGCAATGGATGTGCTTTTTTTTTGCACATAATGACATAAATTATCTAAAGCTGTAAGCTTAAACTTGACCGCCTTTGCTGAGGCTATCCCTATCACATGTGTTGACAGCCGTCGGATCTTCAATACTATACATAACTAGTTAAATACATGTGCAATGTTACAGAGTGACAAATATGGTAAAAGTAGGGAAAATTCTACATTCTAGGCGGAAGACCGATCATCCACCTTGGTGCCCCTCCCACCCCCACCCCCGCCACCACCACACACACACACACACACACAAAAAGTACGCGTGGCACGTATACTACACTTTTGTCACACAATTAAGGGATTAACATGAAACTACACAATTTGAAATTCAAGTATAGACCATGAATTTTACTGAAGTTCAAATATATGCCAAGAGCTCTAAACTTCCTGGTGTGGGAGCGCTGTGGTTGCTCCACGTTGGTTCTGTGCCTCATCTGTTGACACGTCTTTGTCGTTGCGACCTGTTTCATATGATGTTTTGGTGGTGTAGCGTGTACGAATTGCTTTCTGCCTATGTCGGTTCAATGGACGAGCAAATAAGGCCCAACTAAATCGGAGACAGAGAGAGCGTTCCCAGATTAGCAATTTCTCTGGTTGTGTTCGTGTCCTTTCTCTAGCTAGCTAGGTTAATGTCGATGCCGCCATGGACGCCGACCGTGGCGACCTGACCCACCCAACCACCACTCCCATCTTCTTCTCCCATGGATCCTCTACCGCTTGCTCCTCTCACAGACCCCCCTACTGCCTGGTCCTCCCGATCCCCTAAGCTGCTCACGCCACCGTGCTCCTGAACTTTTGGAGCGGGCTAATATGTTAAACTGTAATCCTATTATTACACAGATTGACACCAAGTGCAAACTTTCCGGACAAGATGGCCGTCCTGTGTTAGATCCTACACTCTATCGGAGTCTAGCCGGGGTGCTTCAATATTTAACTCTCACCAGGCCGGATTTGTCTTATGCTATTCAGCAAATCTACTTATTCATGCATGATCCTCGGGAGGCTCACTTTCAGCTTGTCAAGCGGATCATGCGTATGTCAAAGGGACCTCTCACCTTGGCCTTCAACTTCATACCGGCTCTTCATCTAAACTTGTGGCATACTCTGATGCTAATTGGGTCGGCTGCCCTGATAGACGTAAATCAACATCCGGTTTTTGCGTGTTCTTGGTACCAACTTGGTGTCTTGTCTTCCAAAAGATAGCAAATGGTGTCGTGCTCTAGTGCTGAAGCTGAATATCATGCGGTAGCTAACTGTGTGGTTGAATCATTCTAGCTCAGACAACTTCTTCTCGAGTTGCATCATCCTGCCACTAAAGCAACCGTTGTCTACTGTAACAATATCAGCGCCACATACATGTCGACAAACCCTGTGCAACATCAATGGATGAACCATATCGTGATAGACTTACACTTTGTTCGTGACCATGTTGCTCTTGGCGAGGCTAAAGTGGTTCATATACCAACAAGCTCCCAGTTTGCTGATATCTTCACCAAAGGGTTACCTACAACTGTGTTCCAGGAATTCCGATACCGGTTTAGGTCGGTTAGGGTTTTCCTCTCCCTCTCATGTATTCTCCTATATATATCCTTGTACCCATTTGGTGAATTATATACAATATACAAAACCCATCTATATTCTACAACGGCCTCAAGAATGTGGATCTTTGCGGTGCCCTTTATACTGACTTTTCCATCCCGCGTGACAATTTTCCATGTCCAGCACAGGCAATTCTATTGATCCAAGCATTCCCCGGGCCATCCTCATTTTGCACTCTACACCGAGAGTCTCTCAGTGTCTTTATTATTGGGTGCCCTCAAGTACTCCAGTCCAAATATTATAATTATTGCATTTGTGTCTCTATGAATGACCTCCAAGATTGTCTTCCCCAATGCAGATGTAGTTGTTAACAACGTCGGATGAACACCAATAGGCACACACTCGAACAACCGTGATACACTTCATCAATAGGTTCACACTAATCTCCCCATATGCCTTCCCCCTCAGCTTAAATCAACCATCATGCGTCTCTATGACTTCTGCAAATAGTGAGGAAGAGACTCTTGTGCATCTGAAATCACCGGCAAAAATACTCCTCCTGATAGGTTGCATCGGGGTTGAAGTAATATCTCATAGTATTTGTGTGGCCCTCCGCACTATCTTAGTTGATGTGCAAACGGCCGAACTTTGACCCTAGTCTTGGTCGCGGAATTTTGTCGTTCAAGATCATGGCCATGGCTATTTTGACCGCTTCATCATATTCTTCCTCCTCATCCTAAAAAAATTCGTCGAAGATCATCTTGCTCAACCTCTTCATCCACATTATAAATTTGGCTAGGTTGATTGAGAAAAAGTATAACAAAATGAAAATTGCCCAAGCATAACTCACCTAGTCCATTTGTCGAACACTTGGAGGGCGGAGAAGGTGAGAAGGTCGGCCAGTGGTGTTGAGCTATTGACGAAGCTGCAAGACGGCCAGTAGTCATCAGTTTGACACCAACCTTGGTCGCCGGTCGCAAACAGATCACCGTGACCCAAGAATTTAGGTCGGTCAGGATTTTGCTGACCACCCTCAATTCGCCATCTCTCCTCTGCGTCCATTCTACATCATCTCTATCCTCTATTTTGGAAAAATCGACGCGGTGGGGGCGGCAAAGCTATGGCTTGATTTTGGAGATGGCAAGCCAATTTAAGAGGGGGTGGAGGGCGGCGGAGGTTACGAGGTGTCGATGGAGGCTATTGATGGTCGTCGGATGCGTCACCGACTATGATGCGGTGCGGGCGGGGGAGAGGGATCTGTGTTGGGTGGGGTGGGGTGCCCTGCTTTTCTCAGGAGAGGCCTCGGCCGAGTATATTTGAGCGGCCGACCATATTTGAGCGGCCGACCAGAGGAATAAAAATTTTACTCCCCTAAATAATTTGAGGGATCGGCTAGGTGTGGTTTAGAGGAGTAAAACAACATGTTACAGCTTTACCCAATTTTAATGGATCGGCTAGAGATGCCCGAAGCGGTTGGGTTGTACAAGTGAGCATGAAAAAGTTGAGTGTGCTAACAAAATGATGCAAGGATTAATTTGATGGGGCGCTAAATGCTAACAAGCTAGAACAAGCATAACGAGGTGGATGTGGTACCTTGAAAGTGATGTAGAATTACCAACTCCACTGCGGTGGCGGATCTAGAGGGTGGCGAGGGTGGTCCATGTAGCCTATATACTCCATTTGTTGGACCACCCCAGAATATTGAGGGAATGGTTCAACAATGAAATTACGAGTACTATAGTGAAAAAAAATAAAAAATAGATTTGTACTAACAATTTTACGGTTGAATAACCACCCTTGAACATTGAGCTGGATATGTTCCACTGCAATACTCCACTCCAGTAGTCTAGCTAGTAGGTAAGGCTGGACGTACGGGCCGAGTTTTTGGCTCGGCCCGAGCTTTTCGTGGCTCGGCCCGAGTTGAGCTCGGCCCGCGAAGAAGGCAGACCGAGCCGAGCCCATTTTCCTAGACCGTCGCGGGCTTTTGGCTCGCCAGGCTCGGCTCGGGCCGGCCCGAAAGCTCGTTGTTATTTTTTTCCAGTAAATTAGAGAAGGCTAAGTGGTAAGTGGGCTGAATTTTGGCCTGTTAGGAGAGGGAGCGAGGGGGTAGGGCACGGACGCTGCTCAATCTCCTCGTTCTTCCAGGCACAGACGCACCAGACAGAGCCCCATGCGCCGCCGCCCCTAATGTCGCCACCGCCGGCCAGCTAGCCGTATGCATCGCGCTCCACCGTCTCGCGCAGGACTCTGCCGCAGATCCCTCCGTGGCCGCACCCCACCGCCCGCGCTCAGTCCAGATTTATGAAGAAGAAGCTCCTCTCGGCCACTCCTCTCGCTGTATGAAGACCCGACGCTGGCGATGAAGAAGAAGACCAGCGGCCGCGCTCAAATCCAGCTCGGAGGAGAGCATATTAATTTTTTAGGGGCAAATATGAATGTATGCATGCTTAATTTGATGTCTACAAGCTTCAAAAGTTGCAAAACTGCTCTCAGTATACTTGTTCGTTGTTCCTGATGCTTTGCTCGCGAGCTAGCTCGAGCTGGACCGAGCCAGAGGCGAGCTCGAGCCGAGCTTCATTTTCCGGCTCGTGAGACAAACGAGCCAGCCCGAGCCGAGCCAATTTTGAGCGAGCTAAACTCCGGCTCGCACCGAGCCCAGCCCGAGCTGGCTCGTGTCCAGTAGTAGGTGCAAAAGAGCTCATATACAACCTTCTATAACTGTCTTAGGAGTTTTTGGCATGCGTCAAATTCGTATATATCTTAGGTATTAAGAACATGCCTCGGTTTTAATTTTGAGGCGACTGACACTGACCTATTATAACTTAACTGACAATTTAATTGTGGAACTAGCGTCGAGCTGCGATTGTGTCTTTTGCCTCCGCCAAAGTAGCTAGGTACTCCAGCCGTATTCATGGCTCGAACTTGATCTCGTACTCGTCCTTGTCAACCTTGAGGAAATGCGAGCCTGCACCGATCACCTTCTTGCCATCCTCCCTCGCCCAGCTGAAGTGCTCGCATGGGCTGACGTCGAACCTCAGCCTGGCCTTCTCGCCGGCCCTGACATGCTGGGTTCTGAACCCAACCAGCTGACTCACCGGGCGCCCACTCGTGGCGTTGGGCCACCGCAGGAACATCAGCACCGAGTGCTTCCCGTCCAGGGGTCCGTGGTTCTGCACCTCGACCACCGCCGGGAACTTGAGCTGCTCGCAGCCGCCGGCGCCGATCTCCTCGACGACGTAGCTCGCGCCGCCGTCGGCAGCTCGCGTGGCGGTCAGGCCGGCGAGCAGATTCGTGTTTGGTGCTTTGTTTCCTGTTCTAGAAGGGACGACCAGCTGGCGGGAGAATTTGGAGTAGCTGAGGCCGTCGCCGAACTTGTAGACGGTGTTGCCCTGGTAGAAGCGGTAGCTCCGGCCAGGGTAGCCGGTGGCCGGGTCGGCGCGCATCCGCATGTCCGTCATGGGTACCTTGGTGAACTCCTCCGGGTACCACGTCACCGGCAGCCTGCCGCTGGGGTTGTGCTCTCCGAACAAGACCTTGGCGATGGCGAGCCCGCCAGCCTGACCAGGGTAGCCAGCCCACAGAATCGCACCAATCTTCGGGTTAAATTTGGCGAACGTAACGTCGACCGGACCACCGGTGAGGAGCACCAGGATCACCGGCCGTTTCGCCGCGCTGGCGACCGCGGTGATGAGGTTCTGCTGCTGCCCTGGCAGCAGAAGGCTCGTCCTGTCGAGCCCTTCCTGCTCCTGCTTCTGGCTGAGACCCATGAACATGATCACGTACTCCGACGAGCCCGCAAGCGAATCCGCACGCCGCCGAGTCGCACCCGGCCAGGAACTGGATGTTCTTGACGTACCCCTGGAGCCCCTGCAGCGGCGTGGTGTACTCGCAGGGAGGGCCGAAGTAGTTGCCGTAGAGGGCGGCGGGATCGTTGGCGTTGTGGCCGATGACGGCGGCGGACGCGACCGCTGACCGGTCGAGCGGGAGGATGCCGGCGTCGTTCTTGAGCAGGACGATGCCGCTCTGCGCCGCCTCCAGGGAGAGCATCTTGTGCGCGGGCGAGCACACGTCGTTAGCGCCAAGCCCCCCGTACAGCGCGCTGCCCCTGGGGTCGCCGTCGAAGTGGCCCAGCCGCATCCTGACGGTGAAGAGGTTCCGGAGGGCCCTGTCCACGTCCTGCTCAGACATCTTCCCCTGCTGGACCGCCGCCATGCCGTGTACCTGCGTGTAGTTCCCGCAGTTCAAATCCAGACCTGAAAATAAGTTGCACCATTCGTATATATCAAGTCATTTTCATGCATGTTATCAATTTTCAATTCTTGCAATTCGTTATGCTCCTCACCGGCCGTGAGGGCAGCCGCAACGGTGTCTTCTGGTGTCGGCCTGTAGAACTGCGAATCATGCATGAGTGCCACTGCATCACAATCCGAAGAAACATACCTGCATATATGTGGATCCCCAAAATTAAACAACAGCAAATTTTAGTCAAGGCCTGCTTGAACATGTCAATTTCCAGACATATGGGGGCTATATATACCCGTTCAATCCCCAGGCTCCTTTGAAGGTCTTAGTGAGGAGGTCGGAGCTGGCGCAGGCAGGAACGCCATTAACGGTGGTGTAGGCGCACATGACGCAGCTGGCCTTCCCCTCCTCGACGCAGCTTTTGAACGGCGGGTTGAAGGTGTCCTCCATGTCCTGCGCCGTCACCCATGCCTTGTAGTCGTACCGTATGGCCCCGTTCCACTCCTCCAGGTCGTACGCCGTGGCGTGCTTGCAGCACGCCGAGGTCTGCAGCGTCGTCGGCGACGGGCCCTGCAGGCCCCTGACGAACGCGACGGCGTACTTGCTCGCCGTCGTCGGGTCCTCGCCGGGGGTCTCCTGGCCGCGGCCCCACCGCGGGTCGCGGTAGATGTTCACGTTGGGGGACCAGATGGTCAGCCCCTCCGCCTGGCCGACGTTGTACAGCGCCCTGGCCTCCGTCCCGATCGCCTGCATCGATCATCAGGGATGAACATTTCACATGGCAGACAATGTCGATTGAGGCGATCACGCGACTACCAGCTGATCGATCGATCGATAGGACCGATGCTTCCGGTGCACGCGCGGTTGGTGCCCAGCTAGGTCAATCACTTTTGCAGTACAAAAGCAGTGTACCTACCAGTTAATATGAGCTGTACTGTTTTCTTTAGTTAATCAACGTGATCTAGGGGTCGATCATGGAGGCCACACAGTGACAAGTGACAAAGACAGGCACGTGTGGCATGAATGAACGGATAAACTGTGAGTGATCACTCAGTTACTTGCTAGGACAATGATTGTGTCCAAATCAAAATGTCAATTGCTCTAACACACTTTTTCCATTTTTAGTATAGGGGTAGTTCAATAACATATCCCCGACAAAGCTCTTCCATAAAAAAAATAGAAGAGGCCCTCTACAAGCTATCAGCATGGTTGAGGAACCTTCCAAAGTTGTATCTCGTATCTAGATCGTGTCCGCAATTTGCAAAAAAAAAAAAGGAAATTCTAGGACTCGCTACTTTTATTTTATTTTAGTTCGATCATTTTTTTTATGAAACGCAAGCATTTACTTGTTTCCCTGACTTTTTAAATATTGTATGGTTTCAGTAAATAACAAGCATTTTCATGTAGAATATCAGTTAGACAATGACAGATACAGTTAAACATCTCCTAAACAACGACCAAAACATTGATCGATCAAACAACCTAGATCTAACCGTAAGTCCTTACAGATTAAGTAGTAGCATTATCACTGTACTTAATTTTGGAGCTGGCCCGGACGAGGAAACGGCCCCTACCATGACGAACGAGAGCAGTCTGTACAAGATATGGTGGGTACACCATACCCACCGCCGGCACAGGAATCAACATAGGTTGTTGGATAGGCACAAACGCTAGCTGGGCATATAGATCTGCATCTTCACTCATTCATTTTGCTATCGATAGGTAGCGATCTCGACGAATAAAATGGTTGTACATCTTCTGTTCACTGACCTTTACCTGTAGTGCAATCATGTTTCATCTGCACTTTCAGTTTAACGGCAATGATGGTGTGCATTTCTGTCATGTTAGTACTGAAGTAAGCTACTAGTATGGTTTGATTGACCCTTACGTAACCTTTTTACCTACTATGTGATCATGAATACCGTTTGGCTCTCTTTGATTGGCTTCTATAGTTGGTATTTCTTTTTTGTTGGATGCCCAAAGCTAGGCGGTTAATTATGGAGAACATTAACCTTTATATTTTTTCTAAGATAGGCGTTCTTCAAGATGAGACTAGCAAAGTGTATACGAGGGTGTAACTAGTATGGTTAATTGAAGCTTACATAGACCTTTATCCAATTATATCATCATCTATAACGACTGGTTGGATAATATTGGCTTCATCATTTAGTATTTTTTATGTGTGTCCCATTGCATATTAATCAGCCTAGCATTAATGGCCTCTTTTGTTTGAATAATTTTATGTAAATAATTATATGGGGTTGTTTGTTTTGTAGGACTCGTCTTTATTGGAATTTTCCTTGGGGACTCTTTTTTGCCGTTCTTTTCAAAGGAAAAAAATCATATATTGTTCTTTTATATTAATGTTCTAGAACCACATAATCAAAGAGGGTATAATAAGTAGCAATTTCCACACAAAATGGTGGACCTTAGATGGAGAGAGATTGTAAAAATCCCAAAAAAAAATAAATGTTGGGATTTGGCCTCGAGGCTTCCATGAGACGGTTAATTTTAAAAAAAATAGAAATTACAATTTTCTGCAAGTATGTATAAATATCTTCTACATGTGTGCAAAATATTGCCCCCTCCGTTCCAAATTAATTTTTGCATTATTTTTCCAAAATGAGAGAGCTTACACATTGAAACATGTCCATATCTAGACCAAATTTTACCAGAGATGTATCAATTATTTTCGAACGGAGGGAGTAATAAAGAATATGTTTATATCTATGCTATACAAACTTTGTGGCACTAAAAGGAAAAATTAGATACATTTTGGTCCACTACATGTATTTTTTGTGCGCATATGTTATTTAAATTTGTACATATGTATTGCACATGTATGTGTGCATGTATATATTTTTGGTTACTCGTGTAAGAGTTTTTTTAGATTTCAGAATACTTTTATTTGTTTTTATAAACGAGCTTCACTTTTTTTTTCGCTACAAGAGTCCGCCACGAGGGAGAGTATCGTGTCCTCCCAGCGAGTGTGGCCGACTGGTATGCTTTCTAGTGGCCAGTTGGCCGTGTGGAGGACTGGAGGTGCATACCTGCCCGATGAGGTACCATAGCTTCTCGTCGAAGGAGGCGGCGGTGAGCAGCACCTGCGGGAAGCTGGTGATGGTGCGGACGGCGCCGTCGAAGTGCATGCCGTGGCCCCAGAAGGCGAGCCCGTGCAGCCCCTCCGACCACCACTTGTACGGCGGGACGCCCAGCCGCGGCACCCCCGCCGCCTCGTCGCCCAGCTGCGACACCTTCTCCGCCAGCGTTAGCCGCGCCACCAGGTCCGCCGCCCGCTGCTCGACCGGCAGCCGCGCGTCGCAGAACGCGTACCCCTGCGTCGCCCCCGGAGCGCACGAGAACGGCGGGTTGCCGGCGACCGCCGTTCGCAGCAATGCCAGGATGGCAAGCATGAGTACCACCATGCCGGCGGCGTGGTAAGAGAGGGCACCCATGGAGAGTGAGAGTGGGATGAACAGACAGGAGGAGGGGGATGTTGATGGCGAGTCCTTCTTCCTTATATATATAGGCGATCTTTGGTAGTGATCAGATCACACTGTCTGGTTGGAACCTGAAAGTTGGCTTTAACTTCTTTTCGGCATTTGCTTGACAACGAACATGGCTCCATTTGGACGACATATATAGAGGCAAAATCCATTGTCGGCATGGAACCCGAGACAGCTGTGTATAGCAAACTACGTACTCCATATTTTCCCACCGTCGTGCCATTAACCCATTATATGTTCATCTCGTGCTTGGGGGGGTCAGATTATGCATTCTATTGTCTAACTCCTTATGGTATGTCTGAAGATATCTTACCAAAATAACACCGCAGCAATGCATGTCAAAAAGGTTGATGTGGGCATGTGGCTGATTTTTGTGTAAAGTTTCATGTGTGACCTAAAATGTTGAGTCGAGTGGGTCCTACTGGCAGTATGGGTGTGGCGTGTGCAGGATGCCCTGAAATACAAGACCGATGACTTTGATGCTAGATGGTCTTTCATTTTAATATTTAAATCAATAAAGTTCCGGCGACCTAGCTAAGAGCATTAGTTCTCTCTTGAAGATAATATACCTTGGCCAATGGTTTAGAGAATCCGACATATAAAAAGCTAGATCACGTTCTGACTAGCCTAGATTAGGAACAATAAAACTATTTAAGTAACAATGTGTGCTCTTGGACGGATGATGTCAAACCACACAATTTTGCTGATTGACACCGGTAACCAGGCCCATCTTAGCAACAAAGCAAACTTCTTTTTACCTTCAAGAAACAATGCCAACTTTTCGACTGAGCTTTCCTAGTTACGTAGTGAAGGGTTCTACGAAATGGCGGTTTCTTGGATGGATTTTTGTGGCCAGTGGTGTGACCAGAGGCATCAAAGGAAGAAATTTTAGTTAAGCGGAAGCAACAATTAAAAACTTAGATTACCAATTACTATAAGAAGTTATTTGAGCACATGTCCAAAACTATTTCTCTATGGTGGGAGAGGGTACATATGATATATATTTGGTAGTAATTTTGAGAGGAGAATGAGATTCTTGTGCTAACTTCACAAAGAAGGAGGTACAAGAGCCCATCTCTCAAATAGAGCTCAATAAAGTTCTTGGGCTAGATGGTGTCCCGTTGTGTTCAGTCTCGATGGGAAGAATATGAAATATTGCTTAACTAAATGGGACATAAGATGTAGACCTAAGGACCATGGTGGACTTGGCATAGAAGTGCTAGGTTTACATTATAAATGCTTACTTAGAAATGTTTGTTTAAGATTTTAACAGAAGAGGGTATATGGCAAGAGTTGCTTTATAATAAATAACTTGCAAACAAAACTCTAGCATAAGTACAACTTAAGCCAACTGAATCTCCCTTTTGGAAAGGTCTTATGAGAGTTAAAGAGGATTTCTTTAGTAGAGGTTCCTTTAAGGCGGGCAATGGCATTAAGACTAGATTCTGGGAGGATGTTTGGCTGGGAGAGAGGTATGTTGCCAATCAGTATCCTCTTCCTTATAACATAATGCAATAGAACTATGTTTTTCTTCACTCGGTCCTCTCTCGAAACCCACTAAACATTGGTTTTAGGAGGTCCGTGGGAGCCAAATGGGTGGTGTCACGGGAGTGGCTACATCTTTGCCAAAGTTTATTCACGGTAATTCTAATAGATTTATTTCGAATCTAACTACATCGGGTAATTTCACGGTGAAATCAATCTATGAATACTTAATGAACAGTCATAGTCGTTTTCCTACTATATACTTATGGAAGCTTAAAGTCCCACTAAATACTAAAATATGTATGTGCTTCATTCATAGAAATTTTTACTTACAAAAGATAAATTATTTAAAAGACAATTGAAAGGTTGCAAAAAAATTGTGATTCAGAGGAGACAATCGAGCATCTATTTCTTTCATGCATGTCTTTCGGAAAAGTTGTTTGGCGCATTGTCTTTGTTACATATAAGATACCTCATCCTACAAACATAAAAACATGTGCAGGAAATTATTAGATGGTATTGATAAAAAAATACTAAAGCTAGTATACGAACTGAAGTGTTAGCTTTATGTTGATCATTTGGAAGTGCAAAAATAACATCATTTTTTTACAATGATGGAGGTTCCAATCTTTTGCAGGTTATCCATATGGATATGTACTGGATCCATCTATGGTCCATTTTGCTCCCGGAGGGCCATCCAAGACTTATGGCTATTGGATTCAACCGTCTATTGAAGGATGCTCAGGATTTCTACAATTGGGTTGGCTGGTGGCATTTTAGTAGATTAAGAGATATCTAGCTTCTATATGATGTACTTTTTTGTTGATTGATTTTACTATCAACCTTATGTGATTCATGAAGAGGCGGAAGATCCCCCATTTTCAAAGAAAAAATGTCCTAGTTTCTTTAGCTCTGCTTTCACTTTCATGTCACCTTTTGGTAATTATGGTTGCCCAAGGAAGATTGGTTTAAATCCAGTAGCATCACCCTATTTCACTCCTAAATGTGAGTTTTGAATTTTCAACAATGTTGGAGCAAAACATATCACCGAGGTCCCCCATAAGGTGACTCCCGGACACAAACAAAGAATTCAAGAAATCCTATGATAAGATTAAATGGTTATTCTTTCAACAGAGAACCGTGGTGCTGTGAATGGATTTCACAATTGTGCAGGGAGAAAGTGTAGTTATTAAATTTAATGATGACATCGTTCATTATTTTCAAACACTGAGATGATTGATACAAGGTGATTGTGTATAGAACTTTTGTTGGGAGAAATTATTGGTCTTTACATTAACTTCCATAACAGTGGGACATTTTCTTCGGGGAGGGCTAAAGAGGAGGACCAATACATACAACTATTTTATTGTGAGACTGGTTCTCTCACTTTTTGATATCTATGTACCCATACTCATTACGACAAGCTACGACACACGGAGTGGAAGAGGGTGGAAGACCTGTTCAAAAAGAAATTAAGTCATCATAGAGGAAAGCATATTTTCTATGTCGTTCCTCTTGTTCTTGCAAATGTTATTTCATTATTTTTTTGATGTTTTTGTTATGTTTCTTTGAATACTTAAAGAGGGACGAAAATTAAGAATTATCATACATCACCTAAGTGGAACGTTATTTGCTGGCCAAAATATCATGGAGCCTGGAAGTCAAGGTACTCAGTATAAAAATGAAGTGACTACTAAGCAAATATTTGTAGAAGATGTTAAATGAGAAAGGTGTATGACATGAGTTACTCATTTACTCAAAAACATTGTCACAGTTAAGTGACAACCAAATCTATAAATTCTCCTTTCTGAAAAGAGATGTTTTTACACAAGGGCTCCTTCTTGGTCGGGAATGAAATTTATTACTTGATTTTTTGAGGACACATGTAAATGGCCTGGATTAGGCCTTTGTATCAATAGTATTCATCCTTACCTAGCATTGTACATTGGGAACATGTTTATGCTACTATTGTTATATCTGAAGTGATATCGATCTTCCTCTTGTCCAGTTTATAAGTTATGCATGTATCTCTAGATCTTCAATTTGACCTATATAATATCAATTATATATCAAAAAAATTATACCATTAGAAAATATAACATCTGAAATTCCTAATAATATGTTGTTTTGTAATATTATACATGTTGATCAAATTGATGACCTAGGGATAAATGATGGACCTATAAACCGGACAGAGAGAGTATTAGTTTTGTGCGAAACTTTAATCAGGGATAATCACTTCTTGGCTACAATTGGTCTAGTGGTAGGTTCAAAAAAAAATTAAGTGGTCTATGGACGGCAATTTGTCACAAGTTCAAGATGTATTCTGGCGGATAATTGCATATTTTTCACACTTTCAAGGTGAAATTCATGTATTTAGACTTCATAATTGTGCATACCGGGTTCCTTCAGAAATACCTTTGGAAGCTTTAACTTCAATTAAACATAAAATATTTATTTGGTTACTTGTAGAGGGGTGCTTTTAGCAAAGGACAATCTAGCAAAGCTTAATTGGAATGTAAGAAAAAAATGTTGTGTATGCGATGAGAAGGGAATAATTCAACATCTATTTTTCCACGTCTTTTTGCTCGCTTTGTGTGGGGAATAGTTCATGTGCCTTTTAACTTACCCCGACACCCAATATAATAAATGTCTTTTGAAATGGTTGACTAGAATTAGTGCGCAATTTAAGGTTTGGAAATGGGTGGGAGTGTGTGCTTTACGTTGGGCAATATGGAAAGGTTGGATTGATATTTTAAAAAATAAATGTTCTCTTATTTTTTAAGATATCCACAAGGTTACCAAATGGATTCATATATGGTCCTTTCTCCACCGCACGGATATGGAAGGGGGTCTTGCATAAATATTTTTGCATTTGCCAAGCATTGTACCAATTTATTTACCTTGTCATACCCACGCTAGAGTGTACCGAGGCTCAGCCCGGATGGCTAGGAGGTGATGATACCTCGTCTGCCAATCTTGTGTTCGAATGCCAGCACCCGCTCTCGTGTTATGCACATGTAAAAAAAAATTACTTTACTACTTGGAGGGTTGTCTAACCCTCCGAGTTTCATTTATTTTTCTGAGTCACTATAAATATGGCTCTTATTTTTGCGGGATCTATGTAAATAGATATCGGGCCGGGTTTCCCTTTTCGGAAAAAAAGTCAATATTGCTTACGTGCAACTCCACCAAAATTCTTGGGCATGACTGCATCAGTAATGTCTGTCAAAATAAAGCCACTGACCGACACCCACGTAAAGATCAAAGTGCAGCTTGTACGCGCGTAACGCGCCGACCTTTCCCACATATAGGCATGGTCCGGTGAAACTAATTGGTGAAACCCACTGCTCGGTTCGGTGCAATGGCGTCGGCGAAGGTTTGTTTCAAGTTTCAATGCCAATGACCCATAAGGTGCCGTTACCACTTCATTTTCATGCAAGCAGAGACCAGGACACCATGTGAAGCGGCGGGTGGCACACGCACGAGCTGATAGTGCTAATCCTTCTTTGCTTTGCTGGTAGTTGTTAGGAATAGCAACTTGTATTATTTGGGGGCCAAAGGTCACAATATATAGTACAGGTACAGGTGTAAATATGTAGGAAACCCCCTAACATACGGGGAAATTATAATAGATAAATATATACATCTAACACCCCCCCCCCCCCCCTCAAACTCATGGTGGATCCACAACACTGAGTTTGGAGAGTAAGAAATTATGCTGCGCTCTAGTCTGTGCCTTTGTAAAGAAGTCCGCCAACTGTAATTCGGAAGGCACATACTGAAGCGCAATAACCTGAGCCTGCACCTGAGCACGTGTATAAAAAGCATCAACACCAATATACTTGGTAAGCTCATGCTTTACCGGATCACGTGCAATACTGATAGCACCTGTACTGTCAGATAAAACTGGAGTGGGTGTCGTAACAGAGACCCCAAAATCCGCAAGCAACCACCGTAACCAGGTCACCTCGGCAGTCAACAAGGCCATAGCTCGCAACTCAGCCTCAACACTCGAATGGAAAACCGCTGTCTGTTTCTTCATCTTCCAAGCAATGAGCGAACCACCAAGAAACACACAGTAAGCAGAAAGTGAACGACGATCCGTAGGATCACTCGCCCATGTAGCATCCGAGTAGCACTAAAGCTGGAGGGAGCTGGAACGAGGAAAGAAAAGGCGACGAGTGATCGTGCCACGAAGGTAGCGAAGAACACGGAGGAGATGACTATAGTGAACAGTGGTAGGAGCTGAGACAAACTGACTCAGAATATGAACAGGATAAGATATGTCAGGACGAGTGACAGCAAGATAAACAAGACTCCCAACAAGATGGCGATAACGCGTCGGATCAGGAAGAGGATCACCATCAGTAGGACAAAGCTTAACATTAAGCTCCATAGGAGTCTCAACAGTGCGCTCATCCCCAAGAGCAGCACGAGCAAGAAGATCCTGAATATACTTTTCCTGAGAGATAGAAAAGCCAGCAGAAGTGGAGGAGACCTCAATCCCAAGAAAGTAGCGGAGAGGACCAAGATCAGTCATAAGAAACTGATCACGAAGACGAGCCTTAACAAAGGCAATATACTCAGGATCATCACCAGTAATGATCATATCATCAACATAGAGAAGGAGAAGAGTGCGTCTACGAGGAGAAGTGTGAACGAACAACGCTGAATCATGAGCGCTAGGAGAGAAACCAGCAGCAGTCACCACAGAGGCAAAGCGCTCAAACCAGGCACGAGGGGCCTGTTTCAGGCCATAAAGAGAACGCCGAAGACGACAAACCATCCCGTCGGGAACAGAATACCCAGGAGGAGGCTGCATATAAACCTCCTCACTCAATTCTCCATTGAGGAAAGAGTTCTGAACATCAAGCTGAGACACAGACCAGTGTCGAATAGAAGCGACAGCAAGAAGAGTGCGCACAGTGGTCATATGAGCCACGGGGGCAAAGGTCTCATCATAGTCACGGCCGTGCTCCTGCTAAAAGCCACGAGCCACAAGACGCGCTTTATAGCGCTCAAGAGATCCATCAGAGCGGGTCTTAATTTTATAGACCCACTTGCACGTGATGGGACGAACACCGGGAGGGGGAGAGACAAGATCCCAGGTGCCAGTGCGCTTAAGCGCAGCAATCTCCTCAGCCATGGCAAGCTGCCATTCAGGATGACGCTCAGCATCCCGATAAGAAGTCGGCTCGAGGGCAACAGAGAGACCGTACTGACTAGGAGAGTAACGATCAGGTGGACGACGAAAATGAGTCACCGGAAGAGGAGAGGGAAGCTCGTCAGAAGAAGAAGACATGTCGGAAGAAGAAGAAGAAGGGACATCAGGAGGAGGATCCAGAACATGAACATGAGAGCGACGAGAATAATGGAAGGGAAAATGAGACAACGATGAGGTGGGTGGAGGATCAGGAGAAGAAGGAGGAGAACTAGGTGGGGAGGAAAACAACGGGGTAGAAGGTGAGACATTAGCAATAAGAGGTCCCGAAGGAGGATCAATAGGAACAGAGGGAGGTGTGTCAGGAAAAAGTAGAAAGGATATATCCTCCATCGGATAGGTCGAGGAGGTGGGACGAGGATAGAAAGGACGCGTCTCATCAAACGTGACATCACGAGAAATGCGCATCCGACGACCAACGGGGTCCCAACACCGATAGCCCTTATGCTCATCACTGTATCCAAGAAAGACACACTCAACAGACTGAGCGGTCAGTTTGGTGCGTTCATGAGGGGCAAGAAGAACATAACAAACGCAACCAAACGAACGAAGCGCCGAGTAATCAGGAGGATGACCAGAGAGGCGCTCTAGAGGAATACCACCCTGCAGAGCCACAGAGGGTTGAATATTGACGAGATAGGTGGCAGTGGAAACCACCTCAGCCCAAAAGTGAGGCGGAAGAGAAGCGGCAATCATCAACGCACGAGTCGTCTCAAGAAGGTGACAATGCTTGCGCTCAGCCACACCATTCTGAGCATGAGCACCAGGACAAGAAAACTGAGCAAGAGTACCCTCCTCAGCAAGGAAAGCGCGCAGTGAATGAGAGATATACTCTCCAGCAGAATCTGCATGAAACACACGAATAGGAGTGGAGAACTGGATACGAACCATGGCAGCAAATTTCTTATAGATAGACAAGACCTCACTACGAGAAGACATGAAATATATCCAAGTGTGACGAGAAAAATCATCTATAAAGAGAACATAGTAGCGATGACCCCCTTTCGATGGGAAGGGAGCTGGACCCCAAACATCGGAGTGAACAAGATCAAAAGGACGCTCGGACACAGACTCACTGTGAGGATACGGTAGCTGAATCTGCTTGCCAAGCCGATAGCCCTGATAATCCAAAGAAGCGTTTCCAGAGACAGACCCCAGAACACCACGATGAACTAAAGACGAGAGTCGAGAACCACATAAATGTCCAAGACGATGATGCCACTGCTGAAAAGAGCTAGTAGCGACGGCTACAGATGCCGAGGAACTGGCGACGGTGGCATCAGAAGGAAGACGAAGCCAGTGAAGCTCCCAGAGGCCATCAGGGCGGCGGGGGCCAGCACCAAGCATAGTGCCAGTGCAACGATCCTGAAAGGAACAGGAATCAAAATCGAGAGTGATGCTACAACGAGAGTCGACAATCTGACTACCAGAAAAGAGTTGCATATTAAGTTGAGGAACATGTGCAACAGAAGGAACATGAAACGAGAAAGTACTAAGAATGCCTCGACTAATGACTGGGAGGGGGTACCATCGGCAGGTTAAGCTCTGGCGGGGGCAGCACAAATCGATGCAGACGGGGACAGGGGCGGGGACGGGGCGGCCACCAGATGGATCGAGGCCGGACCAAACGGCTCTGGGATGAGATCGTGGACGGGGGGCGGGCGAGCGTGAGCTCCAGACGAAGACTCGGGCGAGCGGGAGCGGGGGCGCCAGACGAAGAACAGGACGGGGCCGGAGGGAGACGGGCGACGGCCAGAGGACGAGCGACGTCGACGATAAGAAAACGGCAACAACGGCCAGAGAGATTGGATCGAAGACAGCACGAGTTGCGCGTGCGAAAACCTATAGCTCTGATACCATGTTAGGAATAACAACTTATATTATCTGGGGGCCAAAGGCCACAATATATAGTACAGGTACAGGTGCAAATATGTAGGAAACCCTCTAACATACGGGGAAATTACAATAGACAAATATATACATCTAACAGTAGTCTCTAATGCATTAAATCCACTCTAACTACCTCCGACTAGAAAAGATATGACATCGGTTTTGATCGTTCGGTGGCTTGCAGACAAGAGGTGACATCAAATTTTGATCGGTAGCATGCAAACAAGAAAGGAGACGCCAATAATATTGTGATCGGTGGTATGCAAACAAAGAACGGGATGCTAGCAATTACATCGTTTTCCGAACGGAAGATGAGACTTTTAGGATAGTGAACCACGTTTTTCAGGCCTGAGGCTACAGGTAGAACAAGATATGTATGATGAGATCACGCCATGTTTCTTGCTTTCCAGTTGGCAATTGTGTAGGTGAGATATATTTTTGTACTTATTATTATTTTCTTTATTTATATACATTTCTAATTATGATTAAACTGCAGGCTTGTGCTTCTCCTAAACATCAAGAAATCATCATTTGGTACTAATATGTAAGCCGTCCGTCAAACAAAAAGAGAAAATCCTAGCTGTCGCCCGTCTCCGTCAAACATCAACGGGTCCCGTGTCCTCTATTTGCCGCTCAGGCAGCATGAGGGCGTCAGAGGACCTCAGACCTGTTTTTGACTATATTTGGGTCACTAGAGCTAGAGGTAAAGTTTGGTCTGAGATGGTTACAATTGGGGGACATCACAGATGATGGTTTGTTTTAACGAACCGCCCATAGTGCCCGAGTCAGATAAGTTCGGCAGCTTGAGGTATATTTTGTTGTATGGTTAGCGGGTGTTGTGGATTTTCCACTTGATAAAACGCATTAGTTATGAAAAAAGTTGTTTTATATATTTTAATTATCATCCCCATGTCAATTGTTCAAAATGGCAGGAATTAAATTAAAAGGCATATGGGTTGATAGGCTTGGTATGTACAATAAGACTAATTTGATCATTGATAACACAATGTTGGTTTTATGTGTACTATAGCTGAGTTTGTATTTACAATTTGATATCTAAGCATGCATGGGATATATTTTTGTACTTACTATTATTTCATGTATTTATATACATTTCTAATTATGATTAAACTGTAGGCTTGTGTTTCTCCTAAACATCACGAAATCATCATTCGGTACTAATACGTAAGCCGTCCGCCAGACAAAAAGAGAAACCCCTAGTTGTCGCATGTGTTCGTCCAACATCGATGGATCCCTGCCTTCTCTGATTGCCGCTCAAGGGCAGGAGGGGGTGGGGACCTCGGACCTATGTTTGACGCTACAGTTGGATCACTAAAGGTAGGGTTTGATCAACAATGGTTAAAAAACTGGGAGACATCACACGTGATAGTTCGTTTTAGCGAGCCGCCCATAGTGCCCGAGTTAGGTAAGTTCGGGAGCTTTAGATATATTTTGATGTATGGTTAGCGGGTGTTGTGGATTTTCCACTTGATAATCCACATTAATTATTGAAAATAGTTGTTTTGTATATTTTAATTATCATCCCCATGTTAATTGTTCAAAAAAGAAGGAATTGATTAAAAGGCATATGGGCTGATAGGCTTGGTATGTACAATAAGACTAATTTGATCATTGATAACAAAGTGTTTGTTTTATGTGTACTATAGCTGAGTTTGTATTTACAATTTTATTCTACGCATGTATGCATGGGACTACTTTCAAATTTTAGTTAGCAGTATGGTAGTAAGTAAAATGTGGAACTAACTAATTCCTTATACACGAGATGTAGTTGGATCCGTGGTGGAATTGCCATAGGAGCTTAGCTAAAAGTTGGCTTTAGCATCTTGCTAGCATGTGCTTGGAATTGAACTGTGCTCTATTCAGGCGACATTGGTAGGCAAAATCTGGTGCCGGAATGGACCACGAGAGAGCTGTATACCCAAACTACTCGATATTCTTCCCATTATCATGGTGCCATTGTACGTCCATCGTACTTAGTTGCGTGCCGAGTCTCGCAAAATCCTTGAACATGATTGGATCGGTTCATGACTATCAGTTAAAAACTTGAGCCCCCTAGCGACTTGCTGACTAAATTAACAATGAGATCAAGAAGACGTACGATCGACGCGGACCCAGCATGTAGTCGCACACCTCAGTACTAATTGGTGAAAAAAGGAGCTGGGGCACACTCAAACCTCGACGGTAATCCTTGGTGCTTTGCTGGTAGCCGATCATGTCATTACATCCACTCTCTCTAACCACCTCCGACTAGAGGATGAGCATGCAGACAAGAAAGAGACGCCATGAAATTTTGATCGGTGGAATAGAGGATATCTTTTTCCCTAGTGGAAGATACGCTTTTAGGATTTAGCCCTTTAAATTCTCACGTCGACATCGTCTGAAATGATTCAGACCACAGACATGCATAAAGCCACAAAGGTCACCAGGAGTAAGGTTGCAGCATAGCATATAACTGTCAAAGACAGGTTTGCACTCTGACTGACGGCGTCGTGTCAGGCGTATCAGCATCGATCTGTCAGCCACACCACTTCAGATCATATGATGTGATCAAAGCTATATAGGCTGATCTTCATATGTACTGCGGTTTCCGTTATGATTTCCTCTCACATTTTTTGATGGGTTAAATGACCCGCAGAATCAACTTGACGTTGTCAATAATTGGCTCTCGGCTAGCTAGTTCGTTAGGTGTCACACACTGTCACTTACAACCGATTCATCAATTGAAAACTGAGCGGCACCGCCAGCAGTACCACGGCGTGCTGTTGCTTGCTTCCGCCAAACGCATTCGGCGCTTTATGTAACTAACTTAACAGGGCAAATCTAGCTAAATGTGTTGGCAAACAAGAGGTCCCACCACTAAGGATGTCCTCATGGATTGGTTTTCATCCTATACATGTTTGAAAATCTTTGATACATGGCTTGCTAGACTGAAAATTATCATGGTTTCGAGGTCAAGAGGTGGAATATATAACTTGAAACACTAGTACAGATCAGCCCTTTTAAACGGAAGGTATCAGCCGTGTACGCCATGAAAGATTGCTTACGGGCCTGCAAACCGACCGTGTGTCGGAGGCCCGAGCGGGCTCCTACATGAGCACAACGCAAACAGAGAACTAGAAAAAACCGTCAGTAAACATATCGCACACGGTTTCAGTTTCCGGAATCGTCACGCCTATTTCACAAGACAATTCTTTCTGCGCCGTGTGTATCCATTTTATGACGCTTCGCTTGATTCAATCTTTTTTTGTTTTGGTCTATCGCTGACGCGGTTCATGCATTAATCATGTGTGTATATTGTATCTAAGGTAACCTCCTCGTATTCCGGCCACCGCGTTGCCTTAATTCCCTGTCACGCTCATATTGATCAAATGTGAGTTTGTTCATATAGAAATCACTACAATATAATCGTTAGATTAGGAGTGATCAGCATACATTTTTTGTCCTCCTCTCGATCTGGCTCGTTTTACAATTCTCAAGCAAAGTCCAAGATCCACACAACCTCTCTAATGGCAGCCGTACCATTTTGCCACATCTATCACTACGAGGAGGAAGGCATGAGCTTCAAGGTGACCTTCACACTTCGTGCAAGGAAGGTGGAGAAGTGGATCAGGGTAATCCAGGAGAAGTTAAATGTGTTGGGCTGGACGTCGAGTACACTAACGCGGTGCCAAATGTGAAGCAGAGGAATCATCTATTGGAGCAAAAGGCAGCGCACCGCCATCCTCCAACTCTTCGGCGCCTATGAGACGCTAGTCTTCCAGTTTGTTCATACGGATGCAGTGCCGCAGGCCCTCAGGGATTTTCTGGGAGATGAAAACATCGGGTTCTGCGGCGTTGCTACCAACAATGACGTGAAAAATCTCTCGTACTATGGCATCATCATTCCGGGGGTTCACGGCCTTCAGCGGGTGATTCGTAACCCGATCTGCAACTATCCTCCTGCTCTATATGCTATGTCTAATGCATATATTGGGACCAATCTTTCGAAGAAGGGTTCCAATATCATTGGACGCGACACTGGTCCAACTTTCCATTTAGTATTGAGAAAATAGGTATGCTGCTCAAGATGCTCGTCTCGGCTTTGAGATAGCTAGGAGGTGCTGACATCTAGTGGGCTACAAGCCCTAAGGATCGTCTGAATGTTTCTACCTGAATAAGTTTTTGATGTAATGGGCCATCCAATGTAATGAAGATATATATATTTGAATGAAGTTTTATTTCTTGCTTTTTATACTATAAGGAAGAAATTTAAGATTTCATAGAAAATAGACAAACAGAATGCATTGGACTTGTGTGATAGTTACTAACACCCATGGTTGAGGTTGTAGAACTATGTGGGAGAGACTGAACACACACCATCAAGCTGTATATTCTATGTGGGATATAAGTCAACACACAGTTCTTTGTTAAAAATCGTGTATGATGATATAACACTCATTTAGATACATGTGCCCTTACTTTTGAACATTTCAAAAACGCCTCACATATTTAGAGCTGTTACAGCCGAGGCACGCCTCACGCATCCGAGTGATGATGGATTGGCGACACCGTCGCCATGGTTTCGATGGCTGACAGCGCGTTCAGTGAGCCGGTCACCTTTTGTCAGCGACGACACAGTCTTAGACGAGATAAACTTTGCAGGCTTGATTATCGATAAGCTTTCTTTGTATTCTCTTTCCTATTTGATACCTTTTGTGTGAATATTCTAGGTTTCCCATTCTCGCTGCACGTGTGAGAACATGCAGCTTCTATTAGCAGATCTGAGCATGACGTCGAGGAGAAGATAAAAGCAGGGGGGAAACGAAGAGATTTGAAAAAAAAGGTTAAGATTAAACACAATTTGGCAGATAATATTCAGTCAGAAGATGAAAGCGGAGGAAGACAAGTTGAAGATAAAGAAGATCACAAAATATGCTTGTGACAAGGAAAATTGTCCCCATTATGCGTTGGTTGTTGTTGTAATCCTAATTAGTGCTGTAATAGCACTATCAGGTATAATCAGGTGCAAATAGTTTGAATAATGCAACTATATGAGTGAAAGTTTGCAGTAATTTATTTCTGATAAATAATACTCTCCCAGTCCCAAAATGTAAGGCGCCTAAACTTAGTTAAAAGTCAATGTTTTATAAATTTGGCCAAATTTATATAGAAAAATATAAACATTTACAATACTAAATCCATATCAATAGATTCATCATAAAGTATATTTTATCAATAAATTTATTTGGTATGCAAATGATTATATTTTTGTTTATAAACTTGGTCAAACTTGAAAGATGTTGACTTTTTGACAAAGCTTAGGCGCCTCACATTTTGGTACGGAGGGAGTACAAACTATTTTATTCAAAAAAAATGGTATGTAATACCACCAACTGAAAATTGAGAGACAAAAAAAGAAACATTTGACCAAACATATCTCAGAAATTTCTGTTATAGAAGATTCAATAACTATGCCTATATTCCTTCCATTGGCAATTCAGGAGGCATCATCACCATATGGAATGGCAATCTTTTCACTGGCATTGTAACTAGTCAAAATTCTTACCAGATTACTATTGATTTTACATGCAATCTTTCTGGTGTTAAATGGACTCTGACCCATGTTTATGGCCCTGCACACAATGAAAACAGAGGAGAGTTCCTCAACTGATTATGTAATATTGATACAACAAATCTCAAATATTGGCTCATCATGGGAGACTTCAATCTTATAAAAGATCCACTTGACAGAAGCAGACCAGGAGGGAATTATAGCAATATGATGAATTTCAGCAGTGCCATTCAAGCACTTGATCTTGAAGAAATTCCACTCAAGGGAAGGAATTTCACATGGAGCAATATGCAGGATGATCCTCTTTTGGAAAAGCTTGATTGGATATTTACATCAGCTGATTGGACAAGTGACTTCCCTAATACCATGGCTTTCCCTCTAGCAAGACTTGGCTCTGATCATATTCCTATTCATATTTAGGTGGGCACTCATATACCCAAGGCACAATTATTCAGAATTGAGAATTATTGGTTTGAATTTGATGGTATTATGGAATTAATCAATAAATCATGGAATATGGCACCTATCATGCAAGACTCTGCCCTGAATATTAATGCTAAATTCAAGTATCTCAGAGCTTCTCTAAAAAAATGGAGCAGGAACCATTCAAATCTCCACAAGGTCATTGAGAATTGCAATTTCACTTTGGCTCTTCTTGATGGGATTGAAGAACGAAGAAACCTTTCTATTATGGAAAAGAATTTCAGAAAAATCCTCAAAGCACATACCACAAAGCTACTGGAAACAAAAAGAATATATTGGAAAAACAGAGCAAAAATGAGATGGGCCAAACTGGGTGATAAAAATACAAAAAAAATTCATACAGTTGCCACACAGAGCTACAGAAGGAATTACATTACATCTATAAAGTATGATGATGGAAATTATATTACCAACCATGATCACAAGGCAGACATTATTTGGAATTCTTACAAGAATAGGCTGGGTTTTTCTAGTAATCCTGACATGAGTTTTGACCTTGATCATCTCATTACTAGATCTGAGTTGTCTCATCTGGATGACCCTTTCACCATGGAGGAAATCAGCACTGTACTGAAAGAAATTCCCCCAGATAAATCTCCTGGACCTGATGGTTTCAATGGTCTCTTCATGAAGAAATCATGGGATATTATAAAAGATGACTTTATTAGACTTGCAAATGATTTCTATTCAGGCAATATGAATTTGGCAAGCATCAACACTGCATACATCACACTGATCCCCAAAGTGAACAATCCAGAGACAATGAAGGAATTCAGACCTATCTCACTTGTGAGTATGCCTCTAAAATTTATCACAAAATTACTTGCAAATAGACTTCAAAAAGAAATCATTCCTATGCTGCACCAGAATCAGTATGGTTTCATTAAAGGGAAAACAATCCATGATTGTCTTGGATGGGCATTTGAATATCTCCATATTTGCCATATATCAAAGAAACCTATTATTATCATGAAAATTGATTTTGAACAAGCATTTGACAAGGTTGAATTCAATGCCATTATTGCAATGTGCAAAGCTCTTGGCATTGGGCCCAGATTCCTCTCATGGATCACAAATATCCTTCATTCAACCTCCACTTCTGTATTGTTAAATGGAGTTCCAGGGAAAAAATATTATGCAAAAGAGGAGTCAGGCAAGGTGATCCATTATCACCTTTGCTCTTTGTGGCTACTGCTGAGTTATTACAATATATCATCAATCAAGCATGGTATAATGGTGAACTAGATTTACCACTTGACAATGATTATGGGAAAAAATATCCCATTATTCAATATGCAGATGATACCCTTCTCATAATGCCAGCTGATATTGGTCAAATTCAACACCTAAAGACACTGCTACTCCAATTCAGTGATGCTACTGGTCTTAGGGTAAATTTCAACAAAACCACAATGGTACCCATCAATGTTCCCTTAGATACCTTGGAGAGCCTTGCTAATGAGTTTGGTTGTAAAATTGAAACACTTCCTTTCACTTATATGGGATTGCCTCTTGGCACTACCAGACCAAGTGTGGATGATCTTATGCCATTAGTCTCTAGATTGGACAAAATATTATCAGGAATATCTTCTATCATGACATATACTGGCAGATTGACTCTACTCAACACCACACTCAATGCTATCCCAATGTATGCTATGTGTGTACTAAAGATTCCTTTCACAATCTTTGTTCACTTTGAAAAAAGTGGTAGACAGTTTTTATGGGCCAAGAAGGAGACTGACAAACATGGTAAATGCATTGCCAAATGGGAACTAGTTTGCAGACCAAAAGACCAGGGGGTCTTGGTGTATTAAATCTCAGACTCCAGAATCAAGCTTTATTGATGAAAAACCTATACAAATTCTATAACCAACATGACATTCCTTGGGTCCAACTTATCTGGAGAGCATGTCAGTACAATAATACAACACCACATTCTGGCACACCCAAGGGATCATTTTGGTGGAGAGATTGCCTCAGCCTGATGGACAAGTTCAAAGAGCTTACCACTTGCAATATTGGATCAGGAAAATCTATTTCACTCTGGACTGACAAGTGGGGAGAAGATGACATTGTTGAACTAACCTATCCACACTTACACTCTTTTGAAAAGGAGCCCAATAGCAATGTGTGCAAGGCACTTAATGAAACGAATATCTATAATCTTTTTCATCTCCCTTTGACCCACATTGCTCATCAAGAACTACAGGATCTCAGGATTGATCTGGAGGATGCCATTACTGATAATCCAGTGGATTCATGGAACTTTGAGTGAAGCAACCCAATATACTCAACAAAGAAAGTTTATAGGCAGTTGATTGGAGAACATCACACTCATCCTGCCATATTGGATATATGGAAAACATGCAATCTTCCTCGACAAAAATTCTTTGCTTGGCTTCTCATGAATCAAAGATTAAACACAAAAGACCTGATGACGCATAAACATTTCTATGTGGAATTCAATGATTGTGTACTATGTGACAATTGCCCACAAGAAACCTTGATGCACCTTTTCTTTGAATGCAATTTCAGCCAAGCTTTCTGGTGGGCACTAAACATTGAATGGGATACTGATCGTGATTTACATGATATGATATCTAAGGTCAAGAGAAGATACTCAATGGAGTTTATCATGGAAATTATCATCACTGGCTGTTGGGAAATTTGGGATCAGAGGAATAATATGATTTTTAATCTAATCACACCCACTATTCCAGCTTGCATTACTAAATTCAGAATATATTGCTCAGTTATTATGCATAGGGCTAGGCCTAGTTTGAAGGATGGTATGCAAGCCTGGCTTGATACATTGTAATTGGAACTCCCCTTGACTTCCCCCCATGTAATTATTCCATCCCTTTTAATAAAAATTTGACACAGTAGGGAGTCTTTCCCTACTGTAATTGTGTCAAAAAAAACTGAAAATTGAGAGCATATTTGGCCTCTCACAAATTCCAGCCAGAACACAGATGTTCCTATCGTTAGATTGGATGTTTAGATATTCCCAGATTTTTTTAAAAGGAGAGCGGTGGATGGAAACCACACAATGAGTTCTACTTAACTACGCTCTACATCCACTCTCCTAGCCAAGTAAGTAAGATCCTCTTTTTCTAGACAATAATCACTTGACACTCCACTACCTGATATGTCTTTGTGACCTCTTAATCACCATTGATGTGGTCGAGTCTGTAATTGTAGGGGCTTCTGCTTTATCTTCCGCAACACCTTCAGTCATGTTAGCGTCAGAAGATGCAGTCACCGGACCTGCTCGCTGCAGAGTTTAGCAACAAGATAAATTTCTGTTTGTGGTGAGCTATGAAATGCAACACTCCATTTTCATTTTCCTTGTAGAATAACATGCACTAAACCAGTTCATGTAAAAACTCAAGTTGATGGGTCCAACACTCACCATCATGTGTGGCTCTCTCGTGTTTAAATCGTGGATCAAAAGTGGGACACAATTTTAATTTTAATTGTGAGAGTAGGTATTGAACTTCAAACCTCTTGGATCTTATACCATGTATAATTGCATGTACCATACTAGTTCACCCAAAATATCTAAGCTCATGAAGAGAAAGTAGGGGAGCTACTTCAAAACCTGGTCGTCGGTTTCAATTGATTGCAGTGTAAAAAAACATCATTGACAAAAATCTTGGTAAGCCATATATGGCTATTGAGCTAAGATGTGCACTTATGCAATCTACTTTTGTGTAACTATGTTTTGGTTATGTAAAGTACTTATTGAATTAAATCCTGGTCACAAAATTATCATTTAAGATAAAGTTTCAGCTTCCATGATTAAAATTTCTTGGTACTAATCTTAATCAAACTATTTTTAATTTTTATACTCGATGTACAAAAGACAAGTTTTGTTGTTACCTCGTCCATATGGGTTCTTTCATAAATGATTCCGCAAGGGCTTAATGATTGTGGGCAGTATCAAAAGTTTACTTTACAAATAAATAACATGAACCAAAAGGGAGATAATAAAAATTAACAAACCTTATTCTCAAAGATTGGAAAAGTAAGAACTCGGTCTATTCAAAAAATGAATTTACTATGGCTGAAGAAAATGCTAAAATATAGACTAACAAATATTACCACCTTATAAGGTTTCTCGGGTAGAATTAACTGTTATTAGGTTTTACATTTGGCAATAACTTTCTTGTGGAGAGCAATAGGAGTCAGTGATGATTTGATAGGGTAGCCTTCTTTTGGTAAAGTCAATAATAAATTGTTTGACCATTAATTAAGACCCACATACTCTATATCACATTTGACCAAAAGTTTAATCAACAATATTTAGGTTACCGATTACATGGCTCAAAATTGACATCGCTAGATTCTATGAATATAACTTCCTAGTGATATACTGATTTTTTTAGATAATCCACATATATTTGGATTTCTTGTCGATCAAAGGTATATCTAAAAAGACTCAAACCTCTTATATTTCTAGAAAAAGGGAGCTACATACTAAGAATTTTATAATGGTTGGTCGATTGTTGTTCAAAAATCATAGCTTCAAAACTTCCATTACCAGTTTTAGGAGAAATGAGGAACTTAATGACTATGAAATTAAAATAACTATCAAATATTACCTATCTTTTCTGAAATCGGATTATATGTCTAATTTTGAAGCTAACCCATTGTTTTCCTCCTAGGTTTGTCACTAACAAAAATACATAATCTTCACTAATGCGACATAACGTTAACACTCTTACCTTCTTTTGGAAAAATGTGTCTTATGTATTGCACTGAAACGTAAAAAGATGAAGTCAAAAAAGTTCACAACTCGAATATTTAAAATTAGGTTGAAAGGTGTGCAAAAGTTGGGTAAAACTTTAGGCTGAAAAACATGCAACTACCACTTCATATTTCTAAATCTAAATTGCACATAAAAATTATGCAAAGTAAGGCTTCAGATTGTGCAACTACCCAATTGCAGAGTTCAAAACCCAAAATTACAAAAGGGTGATGCTAACCAAATTAATATTTCTAAAACCAACAAAGCATAAACATTATCTGCAATTCCAAGTGAAAGGACACGGATGTCGCCTAGAGGGGGGAGAATAGGCGATTTAAAACTTTTACGAACGGCTTGACAAATGCGGAATAAAACTAACATTTAATTTGCCAAGCATACAAAACCTAAATAAACTAGGTTCACCTATGTGCACCAACAACTTATGCTAAATAAGATGAGCAACTATGTGATAGCAAGATATATATAACTTCAAGCACGAAGGCTATCACAAAGTAAATTGCATAAGTAAAGGAGCTCGGGTAAAGAAATAACCGAGGCACGCGGAGACAACGATGTATCCCGAAGTTCACACCCTTGCGGGTGCTAATCTCCGTTGGAGCGGTGTGGAGGCACAAGGCTCCCCAAACGCCACGGAGGCTCACCGTAATCTCCTCGAGCCCTCCCACCAAGATGGAAGACCCGATCCACTATGGGACCCTTGAGGGCGGTCACCGATCCCGCACAAAGCTTGGGGCTACTCCACAACTTAATTGGAGGCTCCCAAATCCACAAAGCCACTAAGATTGGGGCACACTCCACAACTCAATTGGAGGCTCCCAATAATCGCCACGGAGGCACCACAAAGCTTGGGAAGATCTCCACAACTTAATTGGAGGTCCCCAAGAAATCCACTGAGCCGTCTAGGGTTCCAAGAACCCAAGAGGAAATAAGCTTCTTGCTTTCACCACCGAATCTCCGAGGAGAACTCAAACCGATGCACCAAATGCAATGGCAAGAACACACGAAGTGCTCAAATCCTTCTCTCCCAAATCCTACCAAAGCAACAAATGCTATGGAGGATATGAGAGGAAGAACAAAGAGGAAATCCACAAAGAACTCTAAGATCTAGATCCAATAGGTTCCCCTCACTTAGAGGAGAAAGTGATTGGTGGAAATGTAGATCTAGATCTCCTCTCTCTATTCCCTTAAAAAGATGCAAGAAACATGGAGGGAAGTGAGGAGGGAGGGCAAGCTTTGAAGGTCAACAATGGAGGAGAGAGAAGCCCAAAAACATTTTTTTTGGTTCAAGGAGGAAGAAGGGGTATTTATAGGTGGGGGAAATCTGGCCGTTGGAAGCAGCCCGCCGGCCAGTTCGGCCGTAAGTCTGGCGGCGCCGGGCTCTGGGCCGGACGGTCCGGCGGCCCGCCGGACGGATCTGGCGCCCCGCCGAAAGGCGGTTCAGAATAGCAGTCCAGCTGCTCCGCCGGACTGGCCCGGTCTGCCGCCGGAAGGTCCGGCCTGGAGCCCGGCCTGGCCGGACCAGGGGCCGAACTGGACAGCCCCAAAAACCAAATAACTTTTGCAAGGAAACTCCGAATGAGATGAAACGAATATTAAGAACCAGCAAGGGAGAATTTACTATGAAATTAGAGGACAAAAGTGTCTCTATATGAGGAACCGGTAAATTCTCCAAACACCAAAAACGCAATAAGAGTTCCATACGAAATCCGTTTTTGATGAGCTAGTGCTTGTCATGGAAATAACCACAAGCTCTAGAATCTCACATGGATAAAATCCAAATAAGAACCAAGAAGGATAATGCCAAGTATGCAAAGGTTTGAGCTCTCTCCGAACGATACGAATAAGTTACTCACTCGAGAGCCCCTCTTGATAGTACGGCTATCGATCCTAAACCCGGTCTCCCACACCATGAGACCAGTAAGAAAGAAACCCTATTAAGAACATACCTTTGCCTTGCGCATTCCACTTGAGCTAGATGGTGACGATCTTGATCTTCTCAAGTTGGACTACCTTTCTTGATTGCGCTTGCTCGGTGAAGTCTTGCGGATTGCTCCCCCATACTTCACTATGGGAGAGACACTAGAGAACTATCTTCACATGTCCATTCCCACCAAATGGACACCGAGCTTCAAGCAAATGATATCTTCTAGAAGCCTATCTTGATCTTGCGCTTCGACTTGATCAACATTGCACTTCATCTTCTTCTTTCATAATGATGATGTCTTGAGAATGCACATGAGAGTTCACTCCATCTTATTCCTCAAGACAAGCCTATCTTGATCTTGCGCTTCGACTTGATCAACATTGCACTTCATCTTCTTCTTTCATAATGATGATGTCTTGAGAATGCACATGAGAGTTCACTCCATCTTATTCCTCAAGACACACTCTATAGGCTCAACTCCCTTATGACCAATCTTCGGATCACTCCTTGAATAACACCTTGGTCATCACATAATCTTCTTTATATGCATCTTCTTACAACCTTGAAACCAACATATGGCTCAAGAGTTGTCTACGGACAAGTCCTACAAATATAACTCGATGCAAACATTAGTCCATAGGGATTGTCATTAATTACCAAAACCACACATGGGGGCACATGCTCTTTCAATCTCCCCCATTTTGGTAATTGATGACAATCTCTTTGAGAGGGTTTATATAATGAATTTAAAGGACTAAGATGATTACACTAACATCAAATACTACAAAAGTATGTGATGTTAGTAGAGCCATCATATATAGAGCAAACTCCCCCACAATCTATGCACGTGTGAATGAACTTGAATTTCATTGCATATATTGCCAACCAATGTTGTTGGTGGAGTTTCCACTATATATACTCAACCATGCAAAGCATGCAAGGCAAATGCTTAAGATCAAAACCAAAGCATGAAGCCCAATTCCTTTCAAACCCTCGAAACTTCTCCCCCATTGGCATCCATTGCCAAAATGGGCGGAAAGGCTTGGAAGGCCAATATAGTGAGAGTTCCTCCTCAAGGTGTGCATGGCCCAACAAGAGTAAAAATTATGCAAAGTAAGGCTTCAGATTGTGCAACTACCCAATTGCAGAGTTCAAAACCCAAAATTACAAAAGGGTGATGCTAACCAAATTAATATTTCTAAAACCAACAAAGCATAAACATTATCTGCAATTCCAAGCTTCATAATGTGCAACTCACGAACTAGACGGTTTTAAAGCTACATTTATGCAATTTCTTACATACTCAACTAAAAACTATTCCTCCATTCACTAATATAAAGTATTTTAGCAAGCTAATTTAGCTTGCTAAAGGATCTTATATTAGCGAACAAAGGTGTGGTGACCCAGTATACCACTGCATGTTGTAGTATGCAAGTCGTTGACATAACACTCGTGAAGTACCATTTCACAAAATTACATCCCTTAAATACAACTGAAAGTAAAAGACTAAATTAGCTAATATTAGCGAACAAAGGATCTTATATTAGAGGAACACTAGAAGGTGCTAACTTGCTGCTACAAACCTTAAATACAACTGAAAGTAAAAGACTAAACATATAGAACTACTCAAGCAGCTTTATTCTATAGAGTTCGGTGCTGCTGACGATACTAAGAGTCTAGTCTAGTTATCGGACTCCTCCTCAAGGCCCTCGCTGGCTCCATAGGCAATGGTGTAGTCCATGCCTTCTACTCCTCCGGACAAGTCTGGCTCCTCATAATAGACTTCTTCGATGCCTGATACGTCTCAAACGTATCTATAATTTTTGATGCTCCATGCTTGTTTTTACACCATTTGCCTTGTGTTTCGTTACACTTCGTAGCATTTTTATGCGATTTCCGGAACTAACCTATTGACAAGATGCCACAGTGTCAGTTCCCTGTTTTCTGCTGTTTTTGTGTTTCAGGAAAGCTACACAGGAAATATTCTCGGAATTGGACGAAACAAGTTCTAGAAGTCTTATTTTCCCCGGAACCTTCCCGAAGACCGAAAGAGAGCCGGAGGGGGGCCAGAGGCCGCCCTCACACGTAGGGGGCGCGGCCCAGCCCCTGGCCGCGCCCACCTGGTGTGAGGAGCCCCTGGTTGCCTCCTGACGATGCCCCTTCGCCTATATAAAGCCTCGGGACGGAAAACCCTAAAGGAGTCGGTGAAATTTCCAGAACAGTTCCGCAGCACCGCCGCCGTCAAAGACAAATTTCGAGGGACAGAAGTCTCTGTTCCGGCACCCTGCCGGGATGGGGAAGTGCCCCCGGAGCCATCTCCATCGGTCTCCATCGCCATCTCCGCCGTCTCCATCGACCTCACCGCCATCTCCATCAACCTTGCTGTCTCCTATGATGAGGATGGAGTAGTTCATCCCCGGGGCTGAGGGCTCTACCGGTAGCTATGTGGTTCACCTCTCTCTCCCATGATGTGATCTTTATGTGATCATGAGCTGTGTATCATGTTGAATAAGTAGATGTTACTCTTCTTCATTATGTGTACTCTAGTGTGTTATTAAAGTAATCTATTCCTCCTGCCATGGTGTAACGGTGATAGTGCGTGCATCATGGTGGTACTTGGTCTAGGCTACGATTGTAATCTTTTATAGATTATGAGAATAATTATCACTATGATAGCATTGAAGTGATCTATTCCTCCTTTCATGGTGTAATATTGACAGTGTGTGCACCGTGTTAGTACTTGGTCTAAGTTGCAATAATATCTATCTTGAGTTGTGATTTGATTTGGATATCTCTATGAGTGGTGTTTGTCAAGTACTTGATGAACTTTGAGGAGTGCTTCGTAGCCCTACGCAATGATTAGTGTTATTCAATAGGAGAGTAATTCAGAGTACCATAGTGAAGAGAAGTTATTTATTTGTTCAATTATGTTATATTTGTTGGGAGTGTGTCCACTAGTGAAAGTATGATCCCTAGGCCTTGTTTCCAAGCATTGCACATCGTTTACTTCATGTTTTGTTACATGTTTGCTCGCAGCGATATTTATTTCAGATCATGTTTACTACTTATAATCATCACTACTACTTGTATTTTACTATCTCTTCGCCAAACTAGTGCACCTATACATCTGACAAGTGTATTGGGTGTGTTGGGGACACAAGAGACTTTCTGTATCGTAATTGCAGGGTTGCTTGAGAGGGGTAGCTTTGACCTCTTCCTCCCTGAGTTCGATAAACCTTGGGTGGTCCACTTAAGGGAAACTTGCTGCTGCTCTACAAACCTCTGCACTTGGAGGCCCAACACTGTCTACAAGAACAGACGCGTGCGTAGACATCAATGCCTTCAGGAGTGTTCTTCGTCTCTTCGTTCTGCTCATCCGAGCCTAAGCATGGGGTTTAAGGTGGGATGAGTACGAGCGTACTCAACAAGTTCATTTTAAAGGTAGAAAGTGTTTGATGCACTACCTATGGCCGTGGACCAAAGAGTCCTTGGCAAATACAATTTTTCACAACCATTTCTTCAAAAGGATGGTTTTATTCAGAAAACTATGCCCGTCAGTCTTCACATGTTGATTAGATCTTTGATGGGCTCCTTTCCTGCCGCGTTCGTAGCTCCTTCCCCGAACAGGGAGTATCTCGATACTTTGCAGAGGTGGTCACTTGTACCCATAAAAGATCAAAGCCTTGCTGCTCAACCGGGCGTACCTTCCCATCCATACTTCCTTGGTATGGGGCCCAGTCGATTATCCAAACCAATTACTACCCTCCTCCGCGACCTCGCATACCCACCCTTTTGTAGGCCTGCCTTCTCCTATACCAAATATAGCTAGAGTGTGCCGGACATTATCCTCACCTCTACTATATAACGGTAGACCGATCCGTGCAACGGTCCCACAATCCATCATTAACACCGTAAACACGTGGGAATTAAGGGATCCCACCCATGTGCTGCCTACACTCGAAGGACAGCCTACGGTCTGGTAAGTCCACTGATATGCAAGAGGAAGTTGGCGCAACTGACTTCTCCGTCCCGTTCCAAATCTTATGGTTGACCGTTATTTACGGCGCAAGAATCACTGGCGACATTTGTTATTAGTCCTAGGCCCACTTCCCACCATCCTGAGTTAACAACCACCATGGTTGATAACTACTAAGCATTTTGACTAAGAAAGCAGAACCTTTTGCTTTTAATGCAGTAGTGATAAGACATAGTAAAGTTGCAAGTAATTTGATAAAAAATACTGCAAAGACATGAGTAAGTGATGAACTTGCCTGCAAACTACAAGGTAGTGCAGTTGGATGTGTTCGAGTGACCCGGAACCTCGGGTTCTGGAAAACAGCATCATTGTCCTTTAAGGGTAATGGTTAAAGATTCAAATAATGATATGCCTTTTGAATGTGTGTGATTTATTTATAACCCCATGTTGTGATTTTTTTAGAATTTGATATACTCCTCCTTTAGAATTTACCAGAGTATATATTAGGTTAAATTCATTCCAGAATTATGATCACATTATTCTTGGACAAATTTACTCTATTTCAACATCTCTTTTGGTAATTTGATTATATCCAATTTGTTCTAAATTTTCTGCTGAATTTTCCTTTTAGAATTTTTCAAAAATTGATTTGATTCATTTTTGAACCAATCTTCTCCATTCAAAATTCAATTTTGTATGAGTAACCCTCAAAAATTCATTTGGAACCTTTATTAGGGTTATGATATTTTTATTTGTGGAGTGGCTATTTTATTTTTAGGTGCCCTAAAGTTACTTATAGAATTTGTTTAAGAAACTAGGGTTTTTTCTTAATTTAGGCAATTACCAATTAGCCCCTAGCCCCACCTATCAGAGCCAAACCCTAATGGGTTGGAGTAGACCAGCCTGGCTTGGTTGGACTCGACCCAGTCAGATGGACCTCCCATAGCCCGAGCTCCTGTGACCGAAATAGCCGTCGTCGTTTCTTGCTGATTCTGGCCACCGCCGCTCGAGTTCGCCGCCGAGATGGGACACAATCGGTAGATCCCACGACTGCGTTCCTTGACATCCGCGCAGATCCATCGATTATGTCCTCTCGTGCTTGTTCCCCTCTCCTCCCGAAACCTAGGGTTTCGCTGGGGAACCTCGTCGAGCTCCGCTCATGGTGTGGTGGCTTCTTGGGAGAGCTTTGATGCTTCCAGGTGGCAAATGGTGTCAGCGTCCGCCGGGTGTGAACGTCGGCATTTTCCCCGTGCTTGGGGCTGTCGTGGCCGCACGGGCACTGCCTCGCCATGCCACGGTGGCTCCCCTCGAGCGTCAGGTGAGTTCTTCACCCCCTTCTCCTTCCTCTGCACTCCCTCTGCTTGCCCTGGCAAATCTTCTTCCCCCTTGCCAAGACTCCTACTGCTCTGGCTATCTTTAGGTGTTGCACACTACTAATGTTCTAATCCTAATGATGAATCTACTATGACAATTTTGTTGCTTAGTAGCTATGCCTGATGATTCCGGAGCATGTCTTAAGATTTGTATAGCATGACCCTTTTATCCGTGACAATAAGTGCATGGATAACTATGTGTTAGTGTTCTTTGTATCACTGCCCATGCCATGGAAATATATCTGTCACCTCTCTATGTATTTGTGAGTGGAACACTCACCAAGTGCATGGATAATTATGTGTGAAGTTTTTGTTATCTACATTTAGAGTTCCAGGGCTTGCCCTAGCTTGTTATCTTGCTCTGATGTGATGGTTAGTTCAAGCTGTTATGTGATAGTTACTGCTTTTTAGTTGGCAATCACTCCTAGAGGTAGCCCTAGTGCTATTAGTGAAGTAATTGCTTCACTTGGTCTTATTTGTAGTAGCTTGATGTTGTGGCTTGCTTCTGTGACGTGACCATGTTCTGTTGAGCTTGGTTTGACTTGTTGTTGGCAAGTTGTGGTCTTAGTGATGTTGCTGGGTGGTTTGCAGTGGCTATTGGGAATGCTTTCTCACCTGTGGTGCCTCCCTGGAGTGTGCACAGGTGCATCACAGCTTCTGTTTGCTGTTGCCCTTAGTGCTTGCTAAGAGAATTAATAGATCACCACTTTCAGTGATCTACAATAGTGCCTTCCTTTTTAAAGTGTCACTGTCCACTTATTCCTAGATGATTATTGGTTATTTAACCAAATATTTGACAAGGTTGATGGGTTTATAGATTAGGCTAGTGCTTAGTTAGTTTTAGGCAACTCATGTGCCACTCCCTTGGTTTCTCTTGTTTCTGTGAGACTTTTTATTAAGAAATTCCCAGACAAGACCCATTTGCATGGAGTAGGTGCTACAGATGGCCTTGCTAGCAAAGCCAGTGCCTCCTGGACATCCAAGTGATGACCGAAGCTTTTCTCCATCAAGCTTTGCTTGATTAAAGTGTGGTTGTGCTTTGTGTTGCCTTTCTCGAAGATAAACCTATGGGTTTGCCTCCCAGGTTGCATGTATGCTTGGGTTTAACATCAACCTGCTGCTGAAGAGTTGAGCTAACTGCCACTTTGTGTTGCCTTTCTCGAAGATAAACCTATGGGTTTGCCTCAATCCATACTTATTCTTCTAACTGCCACTTGACAACGGATATTTGTGTATGTTTATGTTTGCAGGCATCATAGGAAAAGAAAAGGAAAAGAAAGGAAAGAAATGACTTAGTTTAGGAGTTTTCTTTTATTCCATTTATATTCTGTAATCTTTTATTTATTTGTAGTTCACTTGTAATTTCATTATTCTTTTCTTTCAGAACAATGTAAAGACAACGTATCATGTGTATGATATTAATAAAGCCCAAGTTTTCCTTAGTTCAAATCTTTGCTAAGATTCAATTGTGTGTCATCAAATTCAAATTCTTAGATTCAAAAGTTGTTTTGAATTCTATTCCATTATTTGCATTGTTGAGTTTGAATTTTTAATCCCTTCCCACACTCAATGGATCAAAAGAGGTCATGTCAAAATCTATCGCACTCTGAGAGTTGTACCATTTCCCTCTCGGAGAGAGAGTTCGATTCCTCTTAGGTTTTAGTATTAAAAGAGCGGAAAAAATCCTGTAATTTAAAATGCAATGCACAATATCCCTCCTAATCTACCCTGTAGTTGTCCTACGTGCTGGATGTTACAAAAGGAAGTACCAGTAACTAACTATTGGTGAAACTGTACAAAATGAGAAATACACTTTTGATCCCAGGTGCATATGCTCCCTTTAACCGGATATATTTTAAAAAAATCAAGAAAATTAGGAATAAATATTCGCATTTATATCTCTACATTTTCTATATGCTCACGCGTAGTTTTATTAAAAATAAGGACATTTTTCTAGGCTGTGTAAAAAGGAAAAAAATGTGTCATGAAAAGGCTTATTGTAATACCAGATTTTTTCATTTTTACATTGGCCACATAAAAATTCATTTTTTTTCTAAACCACTTCGTGGGAACCTAGGACATGGAGATGTACAAATAACATTTTTTTTTTGAATTTTTTTTACATTTTTAAATATGTTAGAAATGAATTTCATAAAAAGAAAGCATATGCACCCGGAAGCAAAAAATATCATATCCATACAAAATACACATATAAATCACTATAGTTGCTAAAAATAAGGTACAATCTATATGACTTGATGGGCCTGGCACGTGTGGGTGGCTTAAAGCAAAACGCAAAGACATACTCCCGTGGTCCGAAAGTTTTAAGCCAAAGCTTTGTCCAAGAGTTGCTAGACTTGGTGTGTGAATAGTACACCTTCAAACCTAGTCCTAATATTTTCATATCTTTGGACATATAAATAACAATAAAAAGATAAAAATATAGATATTGGTGTCTAAATAGTGCACCTTCAAACTTAGTCCTAATTTGTCTTGTTCATATAGCCCATAATAATATAATATATTTCAAATTGAGATATTGCAGGCTTAAAGTATACATCATTACCTATATATACATAATTTTCTGAGAATTTTTGGGAACTTCAAAATATTATTTCAAATTTTAAAATAAAGAGCATTTTCCAAATGCTTTTTCCACCCAAGAAACCCGAAACCGTGAGAAAAGAAAAAGGACGCATCTTAACACAAATCTAGTGTCTGAGAATTCGAATTAGATTTAACAAAGAATCGTCTGAGATGATACAAGCACAAGTGAATTCTTGTATAGCCTTTGAGTTTGAGTTACTAGTTCAAACAACTTTTCCAAGATATAAGGAATTGCAAATGCCAACTCTCAAGCAGATCACACACAACAATTGTTCCACCTCATTTCGTTCAGACATAGCAATGACATGCGAGCGAAATCACTGACAAGTGACAAGGCACAAAGCCCTGAAGCTTCACCTGTACTTCATTTTGAGGACCTTCCCCAAGGTGAGGCAGCTCGGCGCTGGCCTCGCGCCGCTTTGCACCACCCTTCTTTGGTTCTCAGACGGCACCGGCGGCCGCGGCCGGGCAGGAGAAGCATATAGGTTGCACTTCCCGCGGAGGTCCTCAGTCGGCCGTTGCTGGCGCTGCTTCATCTCAATCTCCTTCCGCAGCTCCCTCTCCAGCGCCGCCTTGGCCTCCTCCGCCAGCTCCGCCCACCTCACCGCCTCCTCCAGGCTGAACCTCAGGTCACTGATCTCCGCATGCGCCACGTCTAGCTTGTCGTCCTTGAGCGCCTCGCCGTCAACCTTTTCTGCGGCGAGCACGTACCCGTCGGCCAGCTTGTCGGCATCCACGACCTCCTTCGTGGACAAATCACGGTCGCGATCGGCGTCTTTGGAGTTCACCACGACGATCTCGGTGACAAAACCTTGTGTTCTCTCAAAATCAGCTGCAGCATCGGGCTCAGAATGTCTCTTTCCTGCCAAGTTTTCAGGCATGCCCATGCCGGCGTTCATGTCCTTGCAGTCGCCAGAGTTCATGCTCGTGAAGCTTTCATCCAAGAAACGAACTCTATTTTTCGGCTTTCCATCTTTGCAGTTCACCACGACGATCTCAGTAACACCTTCTGGTCTTGAGCCTCTGTTGCCTGCCAAGTTTTCTGGCATGCCGATGCCGGCGCTGATGTCCTTGCAATATTCAGAGTGCATGCTCTTGAAACATTCTTCCACGAAGCGATCTGCCATATTCGGTTCCTCCTGACCTTCCACGACATGTTCAGTCAGTGAGCCGTCGATATTCCCATGAACCCCATCATCATCGTATTGCACATTCAGATCCCCCGGCAATTCGCTGTCAAAATACGTATCTCCGGCCTCTGAATCGCCTTGCCATGCCGGCGACTCTGAAACCGTGCCGAGTACTACCCCAGCTTTAACTCCAACGACATCTTCAGTCATCTTAACGTCCACCTGATCATCGTCCCTCGAGATTTCAGTGGCAAGACAGGTATCCATTTCCGGTCCTTGTGCTTGCTTGAGCGCGACATCAGATTCTTGTTCTTCATCTTTCGCCGCTATTTCTGTTGGGATATATAGCTCCTTGAGTTTCTTCAGCTCGGAACGGAGAGAGTCCACCTCCAGCGTCTTCGCCAGCAGCTCTCCCTCCATCGCCTCCTTCTGCCTGCAGACCGCATCCACGTTCCTACCCGAACTGACCATCTCCAGCGTGGCCTCCTGAAAGAAGACCGACCGCTCCTCCTCCGCCCTCATCGCCGCGACGGCCGACGACAGCACGGCCTCGTTCAGCTCCAGCACGCGCATCAGCCCGTCCCGGGCGCTCTCCCGCTCCAGGATCCTCCGCGTCTCCATCGACTCCACCTCCCCCAGCACATACGCGTTGGCGCGCCTCACGGCGTCCAGCTCGCCCCTCGCCGCGTCCAGCTCGTCCCGCAGCGCCTCGCACTCCGACGCCGTCTGCGACTGCCGGCCCGTGATCGCGGCGACGTCGGTCTCGAGCTCCGCGATGCGGCCGTACGCCTCCAGGCACGCGCCGTCGTACTTCTCAGACAGTTCCTGCATGGCCTTCTTCAGCTCCTCGAGCCTCATGTTCGCCTGCTTGTTCTCGCTCTCCTTCGCCTCCAGCTGCAGCCTGCACGCCGCGAGCTCCTTCTTTACGACGTCGATCTCCTGCTCCTGCTGCTGCACTTGCAAACACGGGGAGGTCGGTGGTGTTGCGTTAGAAATTAAGATCAACGGGTTTCAGCATGAACTTGAGGAATTAGCTAAGGACTCACGTTTCTGTCGGGGCTGTTGAACCTGCTGTGATCGCTTCTCTGCTCGAAGAGGTTCAGCGCCACCTGCACGGACTCCAGCGGCCTCGTGTCGATCTCGGCCATCTGTACTACTGGCTACCTTCTGTCGGTCAGTTACCTGCACAAGTCGAGCAGGCATGCATCTGGTGTAATCCGATTGAAACGAGGCAACATGCCTATCTTACTTTCTTAGCATCCATATTCTACTGCCTACTCTTAACTGAACTGACAGTAAATCTTGAGAATTGACAGTTTTAGCAACACAACCTCCATTGAGTAAATCTCAGAAATTCGGAAACTTCAGACCATCCGCATGTACTAGTAGGCATACAACATCGTAAAGCATTCAAAAAAGTACCCAGTTCGAAGAAGATGCCATCTTGCTAAGCAGGCTATAGCTTCAATCAGCAAGACAAATCACATTTTCTCTCACAATCACAGGACAAACCAACTAGAAAGCGTACCTTGAGCAGAGCAGGGTCCTCATTCAGGGGAAGGCACGATCCCTTATTGTTCTCCTCGATGCGCACTTCATAGGCCAGACGAGAGAGCAGCCCGAGTCCAAGAAGGTAGATTTCGTCCTTGGCAGTAACAAGATCGGAAATGCCAAGAGCTCCTGATGCTACCAAGAGCAGTGGGGTAAAGATGAAACAAGATAGAGTGGAACTACATATAAGCCATCGGGGAGAGCGGTTAAGACGAGGCGTCGTGGCGAACAAGACGCTCGTCTCCATCCCAAGGAAACTGCCTGCATGCTGGACGTGGGAGATGCCGATGCGCGGCGACCAGGGCAGCCTGCCACTGGTGCCGGTTCCCACACTCCCTCGTGCGACGAGGCATGTTGTGCGCTCCCGTTCGTGACTGCATACGACCAGTGGCGGAGCCAGGATTTGAATTGAGCCGGGTCGAACAAATCAGCTCTAAATTTTTTTTGGACAAAATATCACATGTAATCAACAAAAAATGGCCTCTACGGTTACTGTAGGCATGAAAACGAAGCATAATCTTCTTGTCATCAATTTGTGCAAATATCTCTTTCTCAACATAGCAAATCATCAAATCATTGAGCCAATCATCCCCTATCTTGTTTCGAAGATCTGATTTTATAATCTTCATGGCTGAGAAAACCCTCTCTACTGATGCTGTTGCCACAGGCAAGGTTAAAGCTAGTGTAATAAGGCGGTAGACCAATGGAAATGTCAAATGATATCTTTTCTGAACCAACTTGAGAGCAAGATCACTCAAAGTATCACAAGCTATGAATTCAGGAGTTCTCTTCATGACATCAACATATATGTTCAGTTCATCAACCAATAGACAGCAATCATGTGCAGAGAAATCAGCAGAGTATATGGTAGCAAGCTGTTGAATGAGTCTCTAGGATCAAGGCATGAAGTGCACAATAATAGGCGTGTTGTGAAAGCTCGTTGGTCCACCTACATGACCCCTGAAATTTTCCGATGCTTTCTTCCAATTTGTAAACCCCGACTTTGTGAAAACATCCGATCCAAAGTGGTTAGCATTGCTTGAAGACTTGAAAAGAAAACAATGGAAACAAAATGCAGCATCCTTCTCCACACTATACTCTAACCAATCATACTTGCTATACCATGCATCTAGAAATGACCGCCTATCCGGATTTTTGGGATAACTATGACCAACTAAACAATTACGACCTCTCGACAAATATGCCCATCGCATTTTATCTCTAATTTCAGGGGTACCATATGACTCAATTGATCTCCGAATTTCAGGATCGGCAACCACATTTGCTAGATCAAAGATTTCTGGAACATTTGCCTATAACAATGAAAATAAAACGAACTATGAGGAAAGATTTCACACTAGTAATTAATTACTAGACAAATATGTATCAAAACTCAAGATAAATGGGGAAATTCAACCTCTATGCGTGCCCTCTTGCGTGCTTCTTCTGCTGCCTCAGCTGCCTCCCCTTCTTCAATCCAGGCAGCCAAATCAGCCTCGTCGGCGGAGTCCATCGAAGGCGGCCGCCGGACCGAGCAGAGCAGAGAGAGAGCGCGGTGCTGCAGCGCTGGGGCAGCTAGCGGGGCAAGCTGCGGGGGCTGCGCGGGGCTGCGGGGGTCGCTGGTTGGGGACAAGCGGCCGAGGGCGCCTGCGAGCGGGGGCGGTCGGGTGAGCGAGGGCGTCTGCGAGCGGCCCAAGGCGCCTGCGAGCGGCGGCGCGTGCGAGCGAGGGCGTCTGCGAGCGGGGGCGACTCGATTAGGTCGGGCTTCGGCAGTTCGTGCGGCCGTGCGGGGGCTGGAGAGATCGATCGGTACTCAATTTTTTTTCCAAAAAAATGAGCCGGGTCGGCTGCCCAGGCTCGACCCGGTGTTGGCTCCGCCAATGCATACGACAGTTCGTTTTCTATCCGCTCCTGCAGCCCGTGTATCCCAGTGCCCATTCTGCCCGTGGCGTCACTGCGTGTGAAATGCCCACAGCAAGTACGACTCTGATGTTTATATTATCTGACACGGGCCGACGCATCGCGTCCGCGAGCGTCCGAACGGGTCCGGCTAGATCGGCGCGTCGCCCGCATCCTCCCAGCGGTCAGTGGCGGAGCTGGGATTGGTGGTATGTGATGTCAAATGCCAAAACGAGTGATAAATTGGTCTAGTGAGGTCATAATCTAGTATTTCTAGGGTCAAAATTGTACATTCATAGCTAATATAATGGTGTTCTCAAATTTTTTGTGATGTCAATTGACATCACAAAATAGGTGCAGCTCCGCCCCTGCCAGCGGTGTGACGCATCCGGACCGACGTGTCCGACCCGACCTATCTTTGATCCAAATTTACGTCAGGTTTGCGTCAGCGCAGACACAGGCGGACGACGCGCATATCCTCCTGCGTACGCCGCGGGCCCGCATGCCAGCGAACCAGATGTGACTTGACGCTGCTGGCGGGCTGGCGACTGCACTGGGTGCAACGCTGAAACACGCAACGACATCAATACCGGCGCAGAAGCTCATGCGCTGGCCGCTGACCGACGGGACGACGCATAAGCTTCTGCGCCGGTATTGATGGCAAAGGCTCTAGGCTATGCGCGGGCGATGGCCACCCAGCGCTTTATAAGCTGGCGCGCGAGCGCTGCTCCCGGCACACACCGCCGCAAACTCCTCCCACAGAGACAGCGCCAGGGTGGCTCGTCGCCACGTCTCCTTCTCCCCCGCGACAGCGCAACCGGCGCTACATGGCGTTCGAGCAGCTCTGAACGGCCAACCAGAGCGTCGACCACCACGACATCAGCCTCCCGCACATGCCAGGATGCCGGTTCTACCGGCACCAGTAGGGCCATAGCTGGATGCGGAGATACACCGCCACATCCAGAATCTCCCCGAGACGGAGCAGCACAACCGCAAGTACGACTCTGATGTTTATATTATCTGACACATCCTACTCGTGTGATCCATAAGGTAGCAAACGTTGCGTTTCAGCAATAGAGGTACGCTTGGGTGGAGTAAAATTTGTTGTTTATCATCGAGGCAAACGAAGGATTTGATCACAATTCATCACATCATGCCAACAGCACATCATGGCATACACAGGTAAATTAAGTGATCCACGAAGAATTCTTAGAAACATGATAAAGACGAGTGCCAGGCCAAAACAATATACTCGATTTGCAATCCAGTAGCCGAACACTGCTAGCAATAGATAAAATCCTATACAGCTCTTGATTTGGACTCCTGCGGCCATCCTCGCTACACTGCTTCAAAGTATCAGCTGGATAAGGACACAAGTTGCACACAGCAACCCTGAAATGCATCTTCAGGAAATAGAATGGATTTTGCGATGCCTTTGGCCTGGTACTCGCCAAAACCTTGCTAATTAGACTGCATTGATAGTCTTACTGGATGAAGCACCCCCCATGCATCAATCTACAAATCAGTAGTACGTGGCGGCTGCACCGTAGTAAGGCTGAGGAGCTGCGGCAGGTTGCTGAGGGTAAGCAGCTACTGGCGCCGGTGCCGGTGCTGCTGCGGCTACTGGTGCTGCCACGGGCATTGCTGCGGGTTGCGCATAGCTTTGCTGCGGGTACGCCTACAATATTTTCACCATGACATTCATCAGTTGGATTTCGTTCAGCAGATTAAAAAATATAGTGGCACAGAGTATATGCTAAGCTCATTGGATAAATGAGGTGCAAGAGGAAATGGACAAATGGTGAATTATAGTCAAATATCCAACCAAAGAAGTGAAGATCCTTACACAGAAAAGTGGAGAAAACTTTATGTAAAACTGAATGCTAACAAGTTAGCATGAAACATGACATTGAACAATCTGCATATAACAGAAACTACAGCTGGTCCCTAACAGCAGGTGTAGCAGATTTGGCTAGTCTAGGCACTACCTCGCACTTGAAAAAAAAATGGAAAAAGGTTCCACACAACCAGCTCGCAGTGATTATGCAACACAATGCTTAAGTTGCTGTCTGTTGACAATAGGTTCATGCACTACATCTGTCTGCACTGAATGAAGTGGCAGAATGTTGAAGGAATTTTTTACAGGATTATCTTGCCCAGAAAATGAAATATAATAATTTAATTCCCACCCAACCATGTGCATAAATACAGTTTCGTGTACATAATGTTTCGACAAAAAATCATATGCATGACTAAATATGACAATTTAAATTTCCAGAAGAATGTTGCAAATGTAGGTGGAAACAAGATTCTGTACCTGGGATGGGTATGTAGAAGGATAGGCACCATAAGCTGCCGCTTGAGGAGCAGACTGAGGCATTTGATGGCTGTAGTCATAAGCTCCATATGCAGGATAAGCGGCCTGTCCAACACATATAATTAAGTACAAACAACAGAAACAGTAAAAGCTATAGTTCATGGAAGTAGTACAATGAGATCTAAATCTCTTATTATGAGGATTCCAGGATGCAGCAAAAAAGGTGGCAAAACTAGTAACATCCATAATCATTCTCGTGTTCCATCATGAGAATTCTAAGGTGCGGTAAAAAAAAGGAACAAGCAGCAAATCAGCATGTCTAAACAAAAGAAGCAAGTAACAGAAAAGAGTTGCCAAAATCAACATATTCTAGTGTTGACATGAAGAAGACCATTATTTTAGCTGCAAGTTTGGGGGAAGAGTTTGACCTAAAAGCAAACAATGAGATAAATAATCACTATGGTCCATGATCAGAAAGAGCTAGGGGTTCTAAGTTCTAACCCATTTCTCCTTTCTCCCTGTTTTTGCTTTTCTAAAATTTCACCTCCATTATCCAAAACCATTCACAAAGTAATGCACAAAATATAGTAAAACGTGAAGTAATAGGCAACCTGCGGTGGATAAGCAGCTCCCCATTGCTGCGCTGATGATTCAGAAGTCGCGGGCCAAACTGAAGGATTATGAGCATTTGGATCAGTTCCCGTGAATGGTTGGGCGCCATCTCCAGTTTTGGCCATTTTTTCTCTGTCAGACATGGCAGCATCATCTGCTCTCCGTTTCTTTGATGGCAGAATGCTCCTTCTGCGTGAAAAAAGAACAGTATGACGAGTGGTAGCCTTCTTGATTGACTGTGCATCTCCAAAGGTATCCAAAAACTGTAAAGCAATTTGTAAATTTATCAGTACAGCTGTAAGGATGGCTATGTTACATACAACTTTTAGGTAAAAAAGCTAATAAACATTTTTGTCTCGCCTAATATCTTCTGCCCATGACTCTCATGTGTAGGATGAAACAGATGCTCACTTAAGTGTATCTAAATTACATATAGCACATACAGCTGAACCATTATTCATTCTCTTTAAGCATACCTCTAAAAATATGGAAGATAGTTCTTCTTTGTCGCTTAGACTTGCCAAATCCCCTTGAGTTGGCTCAGGTGTAAGGAACTTCTCTACCAATGAATCCAATAAATCAATGCGTTTTTCAGATGGAAAGATTGACTCAAGAAAGAACACAGCCTGCAGAAAAAAAAAACAGTGGCCAAATTAGACCACATTGAAGATGGTATACAAGAAAAATAAAGGTGACAAACTGAAACATTTCGGATAGATTTAGTAACCTCAAGAATTGATTTAGTCATGTTAACTAGCCCATGCAGTCCAGTTGAGATCTCCCTTGCCTTTTCCAAGTCACGGACCTACACATTTTGGAGGATACATCAAATTTCCTAAACCAAAACAACAACAAAAAATAGAAGAGAAGATAAAAAGGAAAAGACAAACACGTTCAACCAGCTACTCATTTGATTAAATAAATGTGATTCCTAGCTAAGAGACGAATCGGAGTCTTCAGATTGTTCGGCATATGCCAAACGATGGTTCTTTTAATTGGTATGGCCACGCTTAAACTGCACAAAGGCACTGTTTTTTCCCATATGCATGTTAATCAACCTTATCAGATGTTCAAATGGCAAATTTTAGACAGGTATATAAAACTATTAGTTATACAAATATGATCCTAACATTTCGATGAACACCCACCATATATAAGAAACGTGAGTACTGAATCAGCAATGCTGGCAAAAGCTGGCTCTGCTCCTTTTCCTTTTCAGCAGCTATGGCTTTCTCATAAACTAGACAAGCGGATTCTTTATCTCCCTGCATGGAAATAAAAGGAAACAATTAACTCTTGAACACCGAAAGAAAGGCAACAGACCACTTTTTGATTGAAGACGTGGGAAATACCAGCCGGTGCTCCATATTGGAATGCTTCACAATGGCTTCAAGGAAGCCAGGATATAACTCTGAGTGAAGGTGTTGATATTCTGCACGTGCTCCAGCAGTATCACCATTTAGCTCCTTGAACCTTGCACTAAACAGATGGATCTCCGTCTGCTTCTGTTACAGGTAATACAGAAATAGAATGTAGCTATGAGGACATAAAGAACAGTTATAAACATATACAAAATTATGCAGCAGTAAGCATGGTAAATACACTCATTATCATCAAAATTATACTCCCTCCGACCCATATTACTCTTCGTTAATATGGATGTATCTAGACACATTTTAGTGGTAGATACATCTGTATTAGCGAAGAGTAATAAGGGTCGGAGGGAGTACATTACTTCCAGACTCCAATGCAAACAAAAACAAGATTTTTAATGGCAAAATTGCTGTTGTTACTAATCATGGAAAAGATTTTGATTTTACAGATTTGATTTATCAACACGTCAGTATCAAACAAGATTTCAAAAGGCAAGTCTGCTTAAAGTTGGTGAACTGATCAGGATAGTGTAAATATATATTTGAACAATCATCAACAAGCTAAAGTACTTAAGGTATTGTACCAATTTCCTTTTCTTTTTCTCAACATAGATGGAATATCAGGACTCAAATTACAGAAGCTTCAATCTTATAAGCGCAAAGTATGTGACAGTGAAAAATTATGCCATTTGGATCCACGCTGGTTGATGTGTATGATAAGGAATCAGGATAAAAGGGGGGTAATCAAAGGCTAACAATAGAATATTACTGATTATAGATCATAATGTATATAATACCTTGACAAACACATGAGTGGCACGAGCAAGAGCATTGTTAGCTAGTTCTAGGCTTTGTCTATCTTCCATGCATTGAACATAGCGGATCCAGAATTCTGAATAGCTGGCACATGCAATGACACATCTTTCATACAACTTGATAACCTGAAACAGCAAGTGTACCGTCAGAAAACAGACATGAAGAAAGAAAATGAATACAAAGCGAATAAGAATTATGATATTGACAACAAAAAAGAGAAGTTCACAGGTTACTCCATTAGCTGATTAGGTTGGCCCCTCCAAAAGAATGAAGGGACCATCCTTGCTCGATAGATAGATGGTTAAGAAGGTGAGCATTAAGCAAATACCTGCATATATGAGATTCAAAATTCAAACAACTGATATTTGGTACCAAATATCATTAACCCAGAACGGCCACTGACAAATGAAAGTTTGGAGTACTTAGCCTCATCGAACCAAACATTATGTCCACGCTCTATCCTCAGTTCAATATCCCATTACAAAGGAAGCTTCGTCCAAATACTAGCCGTAAGCATATAATGGAGTCCAATAAGACTAGATTGTAAGTTATAAGAACCAAGCAATGCATGAAATCTACTAAACGAAAAGGTGACTTAAGTGTTGGGAAGTGCAAAAGCATACCTTATTAATGTCTTCTTCACTCTCGATGAAATCAAGATAGCTGTGCCAATTTTCAAGCTCTGGTTTGTCAAGAGGCCTGACATGAAAGTATGGTCTTCTAATAGCTTGCTCAAAAACTATAATCTTTGATTCATACTCTTTAGCCTTTTTATACATCTCTTCTCTAACAGAAACATATTTTGCCTTGTCCTCTGCTTCTGTTGAACATGAAATTTCAGGTTCGGCAGTTTTATCTACATCAGTCTGATGCACCTCCCCATCAAGAGCCTGAGCACTGTTCTCAACAGTAAGACCATACATGGAAGTTTCCTCAGCAGTAAGTATTTCTGATAGGTTCCGTGTCGTGGTCAACTCCTTCAAGCTGAGCAAAAAACACGATAAAATTATAATCACAAGATATTACATATTTATTTTCCATAATATCGTTATACAGTTATGTGCTTAGTTAAAATTGCAAAAATGAAGACCTAGATGGATTAAGAAATACTATGATGATTGATGTGTTTGTTATATTTTTAATCCAGTAACCAGATAATAAAAATAACTTAGTACTCCCTCCGTGCATAATTTAAGATGTTATTACAACCAATATACTCACATTTTGAGTATAATAACATAATACATTATGGATTTATGGGATTAAGGGAGTAGCACTTATTAGAATAGTAATGGTAGTATAAACACAGAAGGTGGCAATCACAAAAACATACTTGAATATTGATCTGAACAAAAATGCCAATGAACTCACCAATTAAAGTACCGATCAAGCTGTTGAACAGGATGTTCTAGTATTCTTGTATATATCACAGCTAGATGACTCCATGCCTGAAGTGATTCTTCATACTTGATGTACTCATCCCACAAAGTACTGGAACGATAATCTGTTCCAACATAGGCCAGACCTCGTTCAAACAGTCTGTGAAAAATCAAACATTTAGTGAAGTGACTGATGCCAAAATTATAGCGTAATTGACCCCCAGACAAACAATGCTAGATAATTCAAGAAACACTCAGTGAATGATGTCTTGCAGGATCAAAAAATGGTACTCCCTCCGATCGGAAATAACTGTCGGGGACTTAGTACAAACTTTGTACTAAGCTAGTATAAAATTGCCGACACTTATTTCCGATCGGAGGGAGTAGCATGCAAAGAAGGGCATATTTTTCTTGATAGACGTGTTCTAACTTGAGTACTCTTTATCGCACAAACATTTTTTCTTTTTAAATACTCCCTACCCAGGGAAAGAAGAGTAGGACAAAAGATATGGAGTGTGTTTATCTCAACACAAGCTAATTAGCCCGTGCAATACTAAATGTGTTAACAAGAAAACACCTACAGATTGCAGTGGTCTTGAATCCAAGGCTAAATAAATGAAACATTTCATGCAGAAAGAAATGGTCATTGCAACTGTGAGACATGCATGAAGTCTAATAACACGCTATCGAGTACAAATCTAAACACATGCACTCCTTACATGGCCTGCACTACCAAATGGACTAAAGCAACACAGTGCTAAGATATTATACAGCATGTCATCAGGCCTTCCCGTGAAGTGCCGAGACATTATAAAAGCACTTCTCATTAGGCATTCATGTATATAGCTAACCTAATAATGCAGCCACTAAAAGTAAAGTGGGCACAAACTTTAGCTACAAAAAGTAAAGAACTTCACCAGAATAATCAGTATATGTACCTTCTGATGATATCAGGGTCATCATATGTTGAAATTGCAAACAGACAATAGTTAACCCAAATGTCCACTGAATAAGTAACTGCAAGAACTGCCCGTTCATAGACCTCTATAACTTTATTGCCACCATCAAGATGGCCTTCGTGATCTGCGTATTTCTTCCAATACCCAAAGCACAGAGGGAACTCCGCAAGGAATGCATCATACACTTTCCGTATTTTCAAAATGTTACCCTGAACAGGAATATACAGAAATAGGGTATTAGTGTGAAAGTAATTATCATATAAATTTTACATTTAATTTATCATTACATGGATTAAATTTATTTAGTGCACTTCACTGGAACAGAAAACAAAGATTGACAAGACTACAATAGAACAATGATAATGTTCAAGGAGTACCATTAAGAGGAGAAAATCTACTACTGCAGGGAACAAGGCTAATGAATTCAACTACCAAGCAACAAGCATATACCGAGATCGAACATTAGAAGGAGAAGATATATAACAGGCATACCCTTTTAGTCTGCAAATTCACATGCTAATAGAAACCATGAAGCAAGTGACTATCCATGGCATAACAAAGATTCACATAACTTTGTGGTCGTCTAATTATACATGCATCCAGTATAACAGAAGAAATATCCATTGCATGTATAAGAAAGAATAGAATGATAAGCTGAAGAAAAACAGAGCATCTGCATAGCTATTTGCGCAAAAAAAAAAGAACAATGGATTCACAGGGGAAGGATATAATGCAAATTTTACCCCGGCAATTCTCTCTGTCTCCTCAATAAGCGCAATCCAAGCATTGAAGTCCAAGCAATCTGCAGTAACGACCTCCCACAACCTAGCCTCTTCTGCCGAAGCTACAGCTGCAGAAAGTAGGCAAGCAACATATTAACAACAAAACAGCAGGCACCAAAACCAGAGAAAGAGAGCTTTGGCCCCAGCATTACCATCCTCGTAGGACTGCTCGGGAACCATCGGCTCACTCATCTCGTCACCATTCTCCGTAGCTCCTGCGGCCTGGTAACCCGTGGCCTGGCCAGCAGTTCCGTTCATGGAAGCGTGCTCGGTTGGATACACAGATCCGTCAGCCCCCTGGGCTCCGTTGTAAGGGACAGCAGCACTTCCATCCCCCATGGCCGAGTCTGGGTACTGGATACCGGCACTCGCGTCGGGGTTAGCGCTCGCCGAATTCTGGATGTACACGTTCGCGTCAGCGCTAGCATTCGCCGAATCGACGGGCGCGACGGACGAGGCCACGGCACCAGCCTCCGGATTTCCGGATTCTGGAGCGGCGACGCTCTGGTCCTGCTCCATTGCACGCGAACTGTACGAGCGGCGGAGCCTGGCAACCTACCGAGCCCTGGGGAACGGGAGCAAGAGGCGAAGATTAAGACGTGATGAGGAAAGTAAGCATGTAGATCTACGGCGAATAAGGGGCACGCACCGGAGAGCCGTCGACGAGCGGGGTGGCGAGGTGAGGATGGGAAGCGGAGGCGCGCCGGCGAGCGGGGTCGGAGCTTGGGCGCCGGCGAGTTGGAGAGGGTTAGGGTTGGATCGGGGAGGGACTATCCAAGCGGCGATGGTGGTGGAGGCGCGGATAGGTGGGCCTTCAGACAAGTAGAGCGCTCGTGCATGGAGCATGGTCGGGCAGGCCTACGAGTCCGTGTCCAATAGTGTAGAATACGGCCCAGATTGCTGTGAGTGGCGGCCCGTTTTAGAGCATCTCCCCCCAAAACGCCTTTCAAAAGGACGCCGACATGTTATTCAGGCTCGGGGTCAAAAATGCGGCCACACCCACGGATCGGTGGAAGGGTCGCAAGATTCAGAGGCATGCGGACGCGGAACTCGCCAAGGCCACGTCTTTTGCGGGCTACGCCGCTAGCCAGGGCGACAGCGGCGGAGAGGGTTTCTTTGGCGACTTTGCACTGGCGGCAAGGAGCGGCACCGATGATGGCCGGAGTAGTTCACCAAGGCTACCGCCATCCCCGCATGTCACCGGAGTTCGGCAGAGCCACCCATACCCGCGAACATTCAACGGCGGCGTCTTCTCGCCGGTGACACCAGCATGTCAAGATGGTGTCCACATCGACCTCAACCTGGCCTACGCCGCATCCGCGTCCCAAACATGTTCACCGGCTCCTCCTCCGACGCCACCCACAACCTGTTTGACACTATGCTCGGTGCCCACAGGATGTTCAACAACAAGGAGGGCGCGGACATCATGAATGACATGGACGGAGGCGGCCACACCGCGCGTGGGAGCTGCGGATGTTGACGCCGGTGAAGATGAGATCGAGGAGATCATCGAGGTTGTGGACACCGCCGTTGGCAAGTCCATCGCAAGAGGAAGCCGCGGGGACTAGCCGTGGGCACCCATCATTCCAAGTGGAAATCTTTAGAAGACAAATGCCTCATCGATTCATGGAAAGCGGTGAGCCTTGATCCTATCACCGGCGCTAACCAAACACTCGACAAGTACTAAGCACGGATTTTAGATGAGTTCAGTGAGCGTCGCCACATTGGAGAATATGCGAAGATTCACATGAACCGCAATAAAGGCGCCATCTCCCATAGGTGAGGTGCCATCAAGACTATGTGCAACAAATTCCATGGCAACCTAGAGACCATCCGCAATAGGAAGCAAAGTGGAGCAAGCCCAATGGATCAAGTAAGTACTCACTTCGATCTCTGCTCTATGAACTTTGCCTATTGATGTGTGGGTTCCTTTGATGTGTGATGTCTACGCACGCTTCTATTCTTATAGACAGTGTTGGGCCTCCAAGTGCAGAGGTTTGTAGAACAGCAGCAAGTTTCCCTTAAGTGGATCACCCAAGGTTTATCGAACTTAGGGAGGAAGAGGTCAAAGATATCTCTCTCAAGCAACCCTGCAATTAAGATACAAGAAGTCTCTTGTGTCCTCAACACACCCAATACACTTGTCAGATGTATAGGTGCACTAGTTCGGCGAAAAGATAGTGAAATACAAGTAATATGGATGATTATAAGTGGTAATTGCAATCTGAAATAAAAATCGCTACAAGCAAACATATAGCAGAACTGGTTGTAAACGGTGTTTCAATACTTGGAAACAAGGCCTAGGGATCATACTTTCACTAGCGGACACTCTCAACAATGATAACATAATTGAACACATAAATATCTTTCTTCACTATGCTACTCTGAACTACTCTCTGGTTGGATAACGAACACCAATCCATGCGTAGGGCTATGAAAGCTCTCCTTAAAGTTCGTATTCCCCAATCTAGATTACCCCACACGGTCACCTTGAGTGCACTGGACGGTTTCAGACAAACACCACAATTCATAGAGACATTCAACTCAAATCATAACTCATGATAAGTATTACTATAAAATTTAGCCTAAGAGCCACACACGATACGCACACTGTCAACTTCACATTGTGGGACAAGGTGTCTCTAGAGATTACATTAATAAAAGCACCTGAGTAGCATAATAGATGAAGAGTAACATCTACTTATTCAACTAGATACAAAGCTCGTGATCACATAAAGATCACACCATGGGGGAGAGATAAACCACATAGCTACCGGTAGAGCCCTGAGCCTCAGAGGAGAACTACTCCCTCCTTATCATGGGAGTCAGCAATGTCGATGTAGATGGCAGTGGAGTCGATGGAGATGGCTCCAGGGCAATTCCCCATCCCGACAGAGTGCCAGAACAAAGACTTCTGTCCCCGAACTTCATCTTCGATGGCGGCAACGTTGTGGAACTTTTCATGGATGGACGCCGATTGATTTAGGGTTTTCGCATCGGAGGAATTTTATAGGTGGAAGGGCAATGTCAGAGGGTGGCCAGGGGGCCCACACCACACCCTGGCGCGGCCAAAGGGGGAGCGCGCCACCAGGTGGTGTGGCTGCCTCCTGGCCCTCCTCCGTCTTTGCTTTGGACTCCGTCTCGTGTCGGGAAAATAGGAACTTTGGGCTTCGTTTCGTCCAATTCTGAGAATATTTCCTGTGTAACTTTTCTGAAACATAAAACAGCAGAAAACAGGGAACTGGCACTGTGGCATCTTGTTAATAGGTTAGTTCCAGAAAATGCATAAAAATACCACGAAGTGTAAACAAAACACAAAGCAATTGGTGTAAAATAAGCATGGAGCATCAAAAATTATAGATACGTTTGCGACGTATCAAGCATCCCCAAGCTTAACTCCTGCTCGTCCTCGAGTAGGTAAGTGATAACAAAATAATAATTTTTTAGGTGACATGCACCAACACAATCTTGATCAACTTAAAGTAAAGCATTGCATGCTGAGATCAAAGTACTCTAAGCATGGGCATAAGAGATATAATTCTAACCATAGAACTTAGCAACCATGTTACAACATGAAAAGAAACACAAACAAAAGATCATGAGTAATAATGCATTGAAAGGTGTTTGTTTGTTTTGAGCATATAGAAAACATAGCAAAGTGGTATTCAGCTTGTCCCTCATAGATTAGCAAAACATAAATGCATAGACACCTTCAAAGTTCAAGAGGGTGACTAGATACAAATAATTTGAGAACAAGCAATACCACAATCATGAATCAATCAATAATAAATTGTGGGACTACGCACATTATACTCAGAATGACAACTATGCTCTCTTAATCGGTGCATAAAGATAGAAGATGAAGACTCTACATAAAAGTAAAAGAAAGGCCCTTCGCATAGGGAAGTAGTGATTGCAAGTTTTATAAACCTTCCAAAAATTATGGTACTTATTAGCTTTGAGCTCTCATTGCCTCTATCATTGGTATCTTGAGTGGTTAAGGTTAATGTGAGTGCAAATATGAGATATATACTTGACAAGTCATAAGTTGAAAATCTCATGTCCCTTGAATACAAGTATCTAAACCATGATAATCGACTTAGGTCCCAAGTAAGTTCTTGTCATTGTAAGCATACATGTATCATTGAGAACACCAACGAGGTACCTCCTGCCCGATGATATGGAAACTATCCCACATCAAAATGACAAGACAAACAGACAATGAACACCTCGATATCTCTTTTATTTACCATTGGGTATAGCTTTTTATTTTGAGATGCGTCATCGAATGTCCACTATGGTTATGTTGTAAATTTCCACCATGAATGATGCATGGTTTAGATTAGCGGCCCAGGCATTTCTCTAACACATATACAAACTCCATGAACTCACAAGTTTCCAACTCCTTTCACACAGATAAACATCCATAAATAAAAGATCATGATATCAACTAAATAGGAATAAGTGCAATTCTGAAAGTGTCCCCATGACAGCATGGCTGAGCTAACTCCCAACTTACAACTTGCAAGCATATAATCATCATAAGAGAGCCACAATGGTCAAGTTTATTAAGTGCAAGAAAGTAAATGTGCCAACAAGTTCGTGAGAGCTTTACTAACTAATTTTCTCATAACAAAAAATTTAATTTGGAAGATAGATAAAAGCATGATAAATATACTTGGAATAGCAAAATGCTAATAGGTAGATATAGTGGACACATTGGTAAAATTTGGTTTTTAGGAGTTGGATGCACGAGTAGAGCTCATACTCAGTTTAGGTGAAGGCTAGCAAAAGACTGGGAGCGACCAACTAAGAAAGCAATAACGGCCATAATCATGCATAGCGACAAAACATTATTAACCAGAGCATAAAGTGATATCACAAGTCAAAAACCAAATGATCATAGAGGCTTGAGGCGACTGGTTTAAAGTCAAAACATGGTGTCAGCATGCGCCAAGTCAACCCAAATAAAGCATCAAAGGAGAATACCACAATATTATGCTTCTGTATGATAAAAACAACGCATAATTCATTCAATGGCACATTAAGCACTCTCAGTTATTTGAGATAAGTCATGCTACAATAATAACTACTAAGCATATAATCAAAATAATATCTAGCATGACATGCTAAAATCTAAGCAACATTCTAAACAAGCTCCCTTTTGCATCACTATGAGCATGAAACAATTTACTCTTTTCCAACACCAATCAACCTATTTGAAACAACTCTCAAAAATGAAAAACAACAAAGACTAGAGGTCTAAACACACCTAGCTACAAAGAACTAACAAGTTCTGAACAAGAACGGAGGCAAAAAAAACAAAAGCTAAACGCGGTACTAGAAAAAGAGAACACTCGTTGAACGATAAAAATGAAAACTAGAGTGTTCTAGGCAATGAAAATGGAGTGTGTCTTCTCCAAAAGAAATATGTTGGGGTCCAGCCATTTATTGTAGCAAACAAAACAAAAGAAAACTGAAAGCAAAAATAAAGATGCTCTAAGAAAAACACATAGTATATGAAGCAATAAAAATATAGTGTCTTGAAAGATGACCTGATATTTTTGTTGATGAAGAAGGGGTGCCATGTGGCATCCCCAAGCTTTGACGCTTATACTTCTTGGATATTTCTTGGGGTGACATGGGCATCCCCAAGCTTGAGCTTTTGTCCATACTTCATCTCATCTCATCATTCTCCTTTCCATACACTTGAAAACTTCCTTCATATAAAACTTCACACAATTCTCATTAGCAACATTAGTTTATGCAAGATAGTAAATCCACTTTTGGTTCAGTTTCAACTCAAGTATAACACTTATTAACAAATTAGCTACTGTAGCAACTTCTCTCAAAAGTTCTGTGATGAAAAGAACTCAAAAAGAAAGAGATCAAGAGGCAAATGCAAATAGTGGCAGAAATTCATCAAAACAGAATAGCTGGTAAAGATCAATTTTTTCAAAAATCTTTTGTTGCTCAAATCAAAAAGTGCAAAACTAATGAAAGTTAGATAATAACCTGGGGCATGTGCACAAGAAATCGCAGATCAAAACAACATTCTGGGTATTTTCACGAATTTTTACAGCGAGGCGCAGAAATCTGTTTCAGGACAGCAACTTTCCCAAATCTTACCTTCTTCCAATTAGAGGCTACTCTTGACACAAAAACGAAATAAAAATGATAAGGAGAGGTCATTACAATAGTAACAACTTCCAAGAGTCAACTAAAAGAAAAATTATTGAAAAGACATTGGGTTATCTCCCAAGAGTGCTTTTCTTTAACGCCTTTGAGCTAGGCGCAGTGATTTTAAAAGATGCTCACGTAAGTGCCATAAAAGAGCTTAAAGCAAAAGAGAGCATCAAAAAGCAAATATGAAACATTTTTAAGTCTAAACCACTTCCTATGAAAAAGAATCTTGTAAAGAAACAAGTCATGAAAGCACAAAGCAACAAGCATAGGAAGGCAAAACAAGTGAAACATCAAAACTTTCAACATAAAGAGGGGAAACTTAATATTGCTGAGATGCACGAAACCATGTTTCCCTCTCTCATAATAACTTTCAGTAGCATCATGAATAAAATTAACAACATAACTATCACATAAAACATTCTTATCATGAGCCACATGCATAAAATAATCAATACTCCCCACATAAACATAGTCATTCTTAATAATCCTAGTGGGAGCAAATTCAACAAAATAGCGATCATTATTATTCTCATCACCATAATCATCAAAAATAGGAGGCATATTGTAATCATTACTAATTTTCTCCTCTATAGTAGGTGGACTGAAAATATCATACTCATCATTATAATCATCATAAATTGGAGGTATGGTATCATCATAAGCAATAGAATAGCTATCTTCCAAAGTATGTTCATTTGTAAACACATCATCATTGGAAGGAACATGGACAGTACTAATGGTACAACAATTATTAACATCATCATTTTCAGAATTGGTACCCAAGAGATTTTCAATATCAAAAGTATTGTGCTTTTTCCAATCATGATCGCTACTATAGGTAACAGGCATAGGAACATCATCGAGTTCAGACTCATTAGCAAAAACTATAATAGGAGCAACATGCTTAGGGAAAGATACCATTTCCTCTCTCCTTTTACTCATCTTCTTCTCCTCTTTAAAAGGGAGAGGCTTGAAAGGAAGCTTCTCCACATACCCTGGTTTATTGATAGAAATAATAGAAGAAACTTTGGAGGATTCCTCCTTCTCATTAATAAGAACAAAACACATATTAGTCCTGTCATAATTTGGGAAAGCCTCATCTTTTATAACATTTTGTATGTAAGTATTTGTGTGGCAATTATCAACACAATAAAGATGACAACCATGCAGGACGCTATTCATATCAAAAGCACTCATATCTACTAAAGAAGTTTTTCTTGATAACTCTTCACACCCCAAAAATAAAGTAAGTTCATCATGCTGATTAGGAGTGATCATGTCATCACAATACAAACTTGCAGTACTCATTGGATTAGAAAGGCTATTATCATAGCCTGAGCATTGAAAATTGAAATGACCCACTTTATAGCAAAGTTCACAAATAAAAGGATAGAGGGCACAAACCTTTTCACCAAGCTCATTTAGAGCCCTATCCCACATTCTAGTTTTTTCATTCCTATGGTGGATACAATAATCTTCTTTGATTTGATTCTTTTCACAAGGTCTAAGTGATCCACAAAAATTAACATGCTTATAGGAAACAGTACTTTCAGAAGTTTGAGCATGTTTATTGTAATCATCAATAACAATTTCACTTTCCATGTAAGTGTCTTTAAAAGGTTCATGATACACGTCCCAATTTTCTTTAGGAACATTAATATGAGAAGCAAAGGTTCTACAGCAATCAACAATAATTTGGGGATCGAGACCATATTTAGCACTAAGCTCTTGAAAATCAACAGTTTCAGCGAAGACTTAATGCAATCATATTCATAATTTATACTTGATTCTTTACCTTTGTCACAATCCCAATCTTCGGTATTGCTTTGAATTGTTTCAAGCAGATCCCACTTGGATTCAACCTCCTTGCTTGTGAAAGACCCCTCTAAACAGGCATCTAGATAGTCCTTGTAATGTCCTGAAGCCTTGCATAAAAATTATTAATAACAATATTACTGGGGAGCTCATGAATGGGACATTTGAGCATTAGTGACTTCAATCTCCCCCATGCTTGGGCAATATTTTCTCCATCGTGAGGATGAAAATTATAAATATAATTCTATCTAAATGCACTTCATGAGGAGGATAAAATTTAGAGTAAAAGAGAGACTCAAGCTCCTTCCACTCCGAATGATGCGGATCATCTAGTAGCTTATACCACTGCCTTGCTTTGTCCTTAAGTGACAATGGAAATAATTTCTTCATGCATTTTCTCTTGATAAACCTGCAACCTTAAACAACTCACAAAGTTCTTTAAGATTCAACAAGTGATCACTTGGATGTACTGTTCCATCCCCTGCATAACGTTCATCCATAATCTTTTCAAAAATTCCCATAGGTATTTTAAAAGGAGTACTTTCAGTATGTGGATCACAAGCATCATTAGAATTATCACATATGGGAGATAAAGTATCATCAGAGCAAATTTTCTCCTCTAAAGTTGGGGAACTAAAAAGATCATGCTTATCAAAACTAGCTTCCCCAAGCTTAGACTTTTCCATAGCATTAGCAATAATGGTGTTCAAAGAATTCATACTAATAACATTACTATTAGCAAGCAAATAAAGCTCCAAAGGTTTTTTAATTTTCTCTTCAAACACTTCATGTCCTAACTCAAGATAAATACTATAAAGCTCTCTAATTTTGTTGTTGTTTTCTATTAAGCCTAACTAGTGAAAATAAAAACAAGAAACAAAAAGATATAATTGCAGAATCTAAAGGAAATAACTCCGAGTACTCACACACCAGCCCATGGCGTGGGCCACCCCCTGGCCGCGCCGGGGCCTAGTGTGGGCCCCTGGCCCACTTCTTGACGCCGCCCTTCCGCCTATAAATTCCCCTCGACGGGAAAACCTAAAAGCCCCGGTCAATTTTCCATGAAACCTACTGTAAGCCGCCGCCGTCGTTGATGCGAGATCGGAAGGGTCCAGAAGCTCTTCTCGGCACCCTGCCAGAGAGGGGAATCACCGCCGGAGGCCTTCTTCATCACCATGGCTGCCACCAGAGTGATGTGTGAGTAGTCTACCTTAGACTACGGGTCCATAGCAGTAGCTAGATGGTTGTCATCTCCTCCATGTGCTTCATGTTTAGATCTTGTGAGCTGCCTATCTTGATCAAGATCATCGTTGTGTAATTCTACATGTTGTGTTTGTTGGGATCCGATGAATATTGGTACTTTGTCAAATTGATATATCGATTTATCATCTTTATGTTATCTCTATGATGTTTATGATCTTGCATGCTGTCTGTTGCTAGTACATATCTTGGCCGAGTAGATGCTAGTGACTCCAAGAGGGAGTATTTATGCTCGATAGTGGGTTCATGCCTCTAGTAACTTGGGGGAGTGACAGAACCCTCTAAAGTTGTAGATGTGTTGTTGCTACTAGGGAGAAAACAACAATCTTGTGTTCAAGGACATTTGTATTGTTTACATTACACACTTTGCTTAAGGTGATAATCTATTGCTTGCAACTTAATACCTAATGGTTGCTCGGACAACATCCGGAGGGTGGATTATTAGTCATGGATGCAGTTGGATTACGGTCTATGTATTATGTTGTAATACCCAAGTGAATCTCATAGTGATCCTCATGATATTTGTACGCTTGCTTTGTTCTATCAATTGCCCAACTGTAATTTGTTTACCCAGCATGTTATTTATCTTATGCTAGTGAACTGTGGACCCCGGTCCATTCTTTTACATTAATATTACCATTTACTCGTTTTATTTACATTCTTGCAAGCTACTATCTTTTACCACTCGATACGCTTAATCCTTTATTTATAGCAAAATAGTGAGATTGATAACCTCGCTGTAAGTTGGGATAAAGTACTTGGTTGTGTTGTGTGCAGGTTCCACGTTGCTGCTGGTGCAAAGCTATGCCCTGGACAAGGCGCCATATACAAATTGTCCGGAGTTGTCACGAAGCTAGCAAGCATCAACCTTTGGAAGTTTGGTTCTTTCTCCTACTGGTTCGATAAACCTTGGTTTCATACTGAGGAAAGACTTGCTGATGTGCTCATCATACCTTCTCTTGGGGTTTCCAACTGGGCGGTCATCTACAGAACTCCTACATCAACACTGCACCATCAATAAGTTTTCTGGCACCGTTGCCAGGGAGAAAGAGGATTTCTGCAAGGGGAGTCTCTCGCTTCCAATCTTTTACTTTGTTATTGTTTTGCTTTATTTTATTTTTGTTTTCATCTTTTTATCAAAAATACAAAAAATTAGTTCCTTTATAGTTGCTATTTTTACTTGCCTGCTTTTAGTCTTGCTAGAATGGGTACTCCTGAGAATACCAAGTTGTGTGATTTTACTAGCACCAACAACAATGATTTTATCTGCACTCCTATTGCGCCACCTGCTCCTGAGGCAAAATTTTATGAGATTAAACATGCTTTGTTGAATCTTGTTATGAAAGAGCAATTTTCTGGTGCTAGTACTAATGATGCTGCAGCTCATCTCAACAATTTTGTTGAGCTATGTGAGATGCAAAAGTACAAGGATATAGACGGTGATATTATTAAGCTTAAGTTGTTTCCTTTCTCTTTAAGAGGAAGAGCTAAGGATTGGTTGCTATCTTTGCCTAGAAATAGTATTGATTCTTGGGTTAAGTGTAAGGATGCTTTTATTGGAAAATACTATCCTCCTGCTAAGATTATAGCTTTGAGAAGTGATATTATGAAGTTTAGACAGTTTGATAATGAACATGTTGCTCAAGCTTGGGAAAGAATAAAATCTATGATAAAGAATTGTCCTACTCATACACTGACTACTTGGATGATTATCCAAACCTTTTATGCAGGACTAAATTTTTCTTCAAGAAATCTCTTAGATTCAGCTGCTGGAGGTACTTTTATGTCCATCACCATGGGCGCCGCAACAAAGCTTCTTGATAATATGATGGTAAATTATTCTGAGTGGCACACCGACAGAGCTCCACAAGGTAAGAAGGTAAATTCTGTTGAGGAAACCTCTTCCTTGAGTGATAAGATTGATACTATTATGGCTATGCTTGTTAATGATAGATGTCATGTTGATCCTAATAATGTTCATTTAGCCTCTTTGGTTGCTCAAGAAGAGCATGTTGATGTGAACTTTATTAGAAATAATAATTTCAACAACAATGCTTATAGGAACAATTTTACTAGCAACAATTATAGGCCGTATCCTTCTACCAATGGTAATGGTTATGGTAAGTCTTATGTTAATTCCTCCAACAATAATAGGGGCGCGCCCTCTGAGCTTGAAGTCAGGCTCAAGGACTTCATTAGTAAACAAACCGCTTTTAATAAGTCCGTTGAGGAAAAGTTGGGTAAAATTGATGTTCTTGCTTCTAAAGTTGATAGCCTTGCTCTTGATGTTGAACTTCTAGAACTTAAAGTTTTGCCTCATGATATGAAAGAAAGCAAGACTTTGAATGCCATCCAGGTTAGAATTGATGAAAATGTTAGGATGTTAGCAGAACTGCATGCTAGGTGGGAAAGAGAAGACGAGATGGCTAGAAATATGAAGGTTTATACTATTACCACCTCTATTGATGTTGTTTCAAATGTTAGCAATCCTCTTACTATGATTGGTGTAGAGAAAATTCCTACTCCTTGTGCGAAAAAGCCCAAAACTGCAAAAACTTTTTCTACAAAAAGTGCTGAAATTTTTTTGGAGTATGGAAGATAATAGCTCTACTTCTTTTAATGATTTTGATGTTCATGGTTGCAATATATCTGAAGTTATTTTGTTCTTACAAAAGCTTGCTTTAAGTCCTAATGCTAGTTCTATGAATGTTGCTTTTACAAAGCATATTACAAATGCTCTCATGAAAATTAGGGAAGAAAAGTTGAAATAAAAGGTTTCTATTCCCAAGAAGTTAGAAGATGGTTGGGAGCCCATCATTGATATGAATGTTAATGATTTTGATTGTCATGCTTTATGTGATCTTGGTGCAAGCATTTCTATTATGCCTAGAAAGATTTATGATATGCTTGGTTTACCACCGCTTGAAAATTGTTATTTTGATGTTCCTCTTGCTGATGTTGCTAAGAAGAAACCTTTGGGAAGGATTAATGATGTTCTTATAATGGTTAACAATAACCTTGTTCCCATTGATTTTCTTGTTTTGGATGTTGAATGCAATGCTTCATGTCCTATTATTTTGGGAAGACCTTTTCTTAGAACTGTTGGTGCCATCATTGATATGAAGGAAGGCACCATTAAATATCAATTTCCACTCAAGAAAGGTATGGAACACTTCCCTAGAAAGAGAAAGAAAATACTTTTTGACTCTATTCTTAGAGCAAATTATGAACTTGATGCTTCATCGCTTGATATTACTTGATTTCCACTTTCTGCGCCTAGCTCAAAGGCGTTAAAGAAATGCACTCTTGGGAGATAACCCAATGTTTTTTTTCAGTACTTTTTCTTTTTGTTGAGTCTTGGAAGTTATTACTACTGTAATGACCTCTCCTTATCATTTTTATTTCGTTTTTGTGCCAAGAAGAATCTCTAATTTGAGGAAGGTAAGATTTGGGGAAGTTGCTGTCCTGAAACAGATTTCTGCGCTGCACCGTAAAAATTTGTGAAAATTCTCAGAATATATTTTTGATCTGAGATTTCTTGTGCGCATGCCCCAGGTTATTTCCAAACTTTTATTAGTTTTGCACTTTCCGATTTGATCAACAGAGGGTCCTCGAAAAAATCAATCTTTGTCAGTTGTTCTGTTTTGATAGATTTCTACCACTATTTGTGTTTGCCTCTTGATCGCTTTCTTTTTGAGTTCTTTTGATCGCGGAACTTTTGAGGAAGTTGCTACAGTAGCTTATGCTTTAATGGATGGTTTATTTGAGTTTGAACCTGAACCAAAAGAGTAGATTTACTATCATGCTTACACTAATGTTGCTAATAGAATTATGTGTAGTTTTGTATGAAGAAAGTTTTCAAGTGTAGGGAAAGGAGAGTGATGAGATGAGATGAAGTATGGACAAAAGCTCAAGCTTGGGGATGCCCATGTCACCCCAAGAAATATCCAAGCGGTACAAGCGTCAAAGCTTGGGGATGCCCACGAGACACCCCTTCTTCATCGGTAAAAATCAGGTCACCTTTGAATACACTATATTTTTATTGCTTCATATTCTATGCGTTTTTCTTGGAGCATCTTTACTTTTGCTTTCAGTTTTCTTTTGTTTTGTTTGCTGCAATAAATGGTTAGACCCCAACAAATTTCTTTTGGAGAAGACTCACTCTGTTTTTCATTGCCAAGAACCCTCTAGTTTTCACTCTTATCGTTCAACGAGTATTCTCTTTTTCTAGAACTGCGTTTAGCTTTCGTTTTTCACCTTGATTTTTGTTCAGATATTGTTCTATCTTTGTATCAAGGTGTATTTAGACCACTAGTCTATGTTGGTTTTCATCTCAAAGATTGGTTTCAAAAAGGTTGAATGGTGTTGGAAAAGAGAAAAAAGTTTCATGCCTATAGTGGTACAAATGGGAGCTTGTTTAGACTGTGGCTTAGACTTTTGCATGTCATCCTTGATGTTATTTTGATAGTATGCTTAGTAGTTTTTGTTGTAGCATGAATTGTCTCAAATGACTGAGATTGCTTAATGTGCCATTGAACGAATCATGCATTGTTTTTGTTATATGGGAGCATATTATTGTGGTTTTCTCCTTTGATGCTTTATTTGGGTTGACTTGGCACATGCTTACAACATGTTTGACTCTAACAAGTCACCATAAGCCTCTATGATCATTTGGTTTTTGACTTGTGATACCACTTTATGCTTCGGTTAATGATGTTTTGTCGCTATGCATGATTATGGCCGTTATTGCTCTCTTAGTTGGTCGCTCCCAGTCTTTTGCTAGCCTTCATTTTGTACTGAGAGGGAATACTTCTCGTGCATCCAACTTCCAAAAAACCAAAGTTTTCCAATGTGTCCACCATATCTACCTATTAGCAATTTGCTATTCCAAGCACATTCTTCTTGCTTTTATCTATCCTTCAAATTAAACTTTTTGTGTTATGTGAAAATTAGTCAGTAAAGCTCTCACGAACCCGACAGCACACTTTACTTTTCTTACTTTTAATAAATTTGACATTGTGGCTCTCTTATATTGATGTTATGCTTGCAAGTTGTAAGTTGGAGGTTAGCCCAGCCATGTCGTCATGGGGCAAGCTTTCAACATTGCACTTTTTCTCATTTTAGTTGATATCATTATCTTTTGTTTATGGATACCTGCGATGTGAAATAAGTTGGAAACTTGTGAGCTCATGGAGTTTGTATATGTGTTAGAGAAACGTCTGGGCCGCTAATCTAAGCCATGCATCATTCATGGTGGAAATTTACAGCATGCCCATAGTGGACATTCGACAACACATCTGACAATAAAAAGCTATACCAATGGTAAATAAAAGAGATGTCGAGGTGTTCATTGTCTGTTTGTCTTGTCATGTTGATGTGGGCTTGTTCCATGTCATCGGGCAAGAGGTACCCCGTTGGCATTCTCAATGATACATGTATGCTTACAATGACAAGAACTTGCTTGGGACCTAAGTCGAGTAGCATGAGGTTTGGGTATTCGTACTTCACGGGACACGAGATTTTCAACTTATGATTTGTTAAGCATATGCTTCATAATTGTACTCGCATTAACCTTAACCATTCAAGATGCCTATGATGGGGGCAATGAGAGCTCAAAGCTAGTAAGTATCATAATTTTTGGAGGTTTATAAAACTTGCAATCATTGCTTTCCTCTGTGAAGGGCCTTTCTTTTACTTTTATGTTGAGTCTCCGCCTTCTACCTTTATGCACCGTCTAAGAGAGCATAGTTGTCATTCTGAGTTTAATGTGCATAGTCCCAAAATTTATTATTGATTGATTCATGATTATGGTTTTGCTTATTCTTAAATTATTTGTATCTAGTCGCCCTCTTAAAATTGAAGGTGTCCTATGCATTTATGTTTTGCTATTCCATGAAGGACAAGCTGAAAACCACTTTGCTATGTTTTTCTATATAGTTGAAACACACACTTGACTTTTAATGCTTCATTACTCATGATCTTTTGTTTGTGTTACTTTTCATGTTATAACATGGTTGCTAAGTTTTATTGTCAAAATTATGTCTTTTATGCCCATGTTTAGAGTACTTTGATCTCAGCACTCAATGCTTTACATCGTTTGATCAAGATTGTGTTGGTTCATGGCACCTCAAAAATTATTGTTTTGTTATCACTTACCTACTCGAGGACGAGCAGGAGTTAAGCTTGGGGATGCTTGATACGTCTCAAACGTATCTATAATTTTTGATGCTCCATACTTGTTTATACACCATTTACTTTGTGTTTTGTTACACTTCGTGGCGTTTTTATGCATTTTCCGGAACTAACCTATTAACGAGATGCCACAGTGCCAGTTCCCTGTTTCTGCTGTTTTTGTGTTTCAGAAAAGCTACACATGAAATATTCTCGGAATTGGACGAAACAAAAGCCAAAGTTCCTATTTTTCCCAGAGCGTGACGGAGTCCAAAGCAGAGACCGAGGGGTGCCAGAGGGCGGCCGCACCACCCCATGGCGCGGGCCACCCCCTGGCCACGCGCGGGGCCTGGTGTGGGCCCCTGGCCCACTTTCTAACGTCGCCCTTCTGCCTATAAATTCCCCTCGACGGGAAAACCTAAAAGCCCCGATCAATTTTCCATGAAACCTACTGTAAGCCGCCGCCATCGTCGACGCGAGATCGGGAGGTTCTAGAAGCTCTTCCTGGCACCCTGCCGAAGGCCTTCTTCATCACCATGGCTACCTCCGGAGGCCTTCTTCATCACCATGGCTGCCTCCGGAATGATGTGTGAGTAGTCTACCTTGGACTACGGGTCCATACAGTAGCTAGATGGTTGTCATCTCCTCTATGTGCTTCATGTTTAGATCTTGTGAGCTGCCTATCATGATCAAGATCATCATTGTGTAATTCTATATGTTGTGTTTGTTGGGATCCAATGAATATTGGTACTTTGTCAAGTTGATCTATTGATTTATCATCTTTATGTTATCTCTATGTTGTTTATGATCTTGCATGCTCTCTGTTGCTAGTAGATATCTTGGCCGAGTAGATGCTAGTGACTCCAAGAGGAAGTATTTACGCTCAATAGTGGGTTCATGCCTCTAGTAACTTGGGGGAGTGATAGAAACCTCTAAAGTTGTAGCTGTGTTGTTGCTACTAGGGAGAAAACAACAATCTTGTGTTCAAGGACATTTATATTGTTTACATTACACACTTTGCTTAAGGCAATAATCTGTTGCTTGCAACTTAATACCCAATGGTTGCTCGGATGACATCCGAAGAGTGGATTATTAGTCATAGATGCAGTTGGATTATGGTCTATGTATAATGTTGTAATGCCCAAGTGAATCTCATAGTGATCCTCATGATATTTGTACGCTTGCTTTATTCTATCAATTGCCCAACTGTAATTTGTTTACCCAGCATGTTATTTATCTTATGGAGAGACACCACTAGTGAACTGTGGACCCCCGGTCCATTCTTTTACATTGATATTACCGTTTACCATTTACTCGTTTTATTTACATTCTTGCAAACTACTATCTTTTACCACTCGATATGCTTAATTCTTTGTTTACAGCAAACCAGTGAGATTGACAACCTCACTATTAGTTGGGACAAAGTACTTGGTTGTGTTATGTGCAGGTTCCACGTTGCTGCTAGTGCAAAGCTATGCCCTGGACGAGGCGCTATATACAAATTGTCCATAGCTATCGCGATGCTAGCAAGAATCAACCTTTGGAAGTTTGGTTTTTTCTCCTACTGGTTCGATAAACCTTGGTTTCATACTGAGGGAAGACTTGCTGCTGTGCTCATCATACCTTCTCTTGGGGTTTCCAACTGGCCGGTCATCTACAAAACTCCTACATCAACACCGCACCATTAGTTGTCAATCTCACCGGTTTGTTGTAAACAAAGGATTAAACGTATCGTGTGGTAAAAGATAGTTGTTTGTGAGAAAGTAAATAATGCGTGTACAAGTAAACGGTAATATGAATGTAAAAGAATGGACCGGGGTCCACATTTCACTAGAGGTGTCTCTCCATAAAGATAAATAACATGCTGGGTAAACAAATTACAGTTTGGCAATTGACAGAATAAAGAATGCAAGCAATGCATGTACATGTCATGAGGATCACTATGAGATTCACTTGGACTTTACAACATAATATGTGGACCGTAATCCAACTGCATCTATGACTAATAATCCACCCGCCGGATATCATCCGAACAACCATTGGGTGTATTAAGTTGCAAGCAACAGATTATCGCCTTAAGCAAAATGTGTAAAGTAAACAATACAAATGTCCATGGACACAAGATTGTTGTTTTCTCCCTAGTAGCAACAACACATCTACAACTTTAGAGGTTGTTGTCACTCCCCCAAGTTACCAGAGGCATGAACCCACTATCGAACATAAATACTCCCTCTTGGAGTCACTAGCATCTACTCGGCTAAGATATCTACTAGCAACGGTGTAACATCCCAAGATTTTATCAAATTTTGGGGGAATTTTTTATTTTTGATTTATTGTGATGATTGAATTTTCATAGGGATTTAAAACTTTTGAGTTTATTAAAAGGCTTTATAGTGAAAACTATTTCAAACTTTCTATTATTTCTTGAAGTACTTCTTTGAGAAAACCAAGTATCAAAATATTATTTCTTTCCTTCATTCAAACCTATGCAAGCTTGCTTGCAAAGGAGTGAATCACAAATGTGTTATATGTTTTAAAGATTGCTTTTCAAAACTATGATGGAGAGAGAGATTTTCAAGTATTATTTTATAAAATAGTATTCTCCTATTTTGAAAGGATTAATTTTCAAACCCTATTCCATTTTGCATTTATGCAAGCAAAGTCCTATTCTAAATCCATAAGGCTTTAATAAAATTCTGGTTTTATCCTGAAAACTGGTTCTCGTACTATTTCAGAACACTGTGTTGAATTTTAGAAGATTTTAGAAAGTTGTTTGAATTGATTTGAATCAAGTTTGCAAAAGATATGAAATAAACCAGAAATCAGAAAAAGTAAAGGAAAAGAAACAAAAAAAATGTAAAGAAGGCCGCGGGGGAACCCAACCGGCCCAAGCCAGCTTTCAGCCCCAGCCCAGCATCACCTTACCCCGAAAGGGTATCGCCGCCCCCTCCTGCTCCCGCTGACGCCTGGGCCCTGCATGTCAGCATCTCCATCAACCTTCGGCCGGAGTCTCGCCCGAGCCCGATTCCTCATGGCCGTCGATCTCTTCCCCGTGCTCGAACCCTAGCCCCTTTCGCACGCCAAGGCCCACCTATAAAAGGCCGTAGGACTCCTCCCTCGCCCCCTTTTTCCTTCTTCGCCCGAGACGCCCCCAAGCCAGAGGAATTCCCCGACGGAGCTCCGCCTATCTATAGGCTTCACTCACCGATTCCGACGGCCACGAGGTGAACCACCGCCCAATTTTGGTTCCTCCACCTTTCCCTCCTCCCAGCGCATCTCCCAAACCCTTTTGCCAATTTTCTTCTGTAGAGATTCGACATCTCGGAGCTCGACCAAAGCGCTCGACGTCTGTGTCCACCTCCAGTCGCCTCTCCACGAAAGTGCAGGAAGCAATCGACGACGCCATCCCCACCATCAGAACCCCCTCGCCAAGCCGATCACCGTCCGCCTTCCCATTGCCTTCGGAGACTCCCAGATCCACACTGGATATTGCTATCTGGCCGCACCTCGCCGGAGATTTCTCACTGAAAACCTAACCCTAGGTGAGCTCTCTCTCCTTTACCATCTCGACCGTCGGATCCCGATCAAACGCGCTAGAACACTTCACTTAAACGAAGAGGTATCAGTCGATCTGGTGCGTTCAATCTCACTTAGATCTGACGGCTCCTATTCGAGATCCGCATGAACCGGTATCGACGAATCCTGTGCCACCACGTGTCAGTTCCTGGTTCAAATAGAATTCAAATTAGAATTTTGAATCAGATTTGGACTGAATCTTGTATAAATCATATCTTTTGATTCGTAGGTCCAAAAATCACAAACTTTATACCACTGGAAAGCTTGTAATGTGTAGAATCCAATAGTACACTAATATTTCATAGTTTCAGTATTCAAATTGAATTCATTTTCAAATTGAATCAAACTTATCTATTTCACTAATAAATTCATATCTTTCATTCTAAGTATCCAAAAAATACAAATTTGTAGTCTTTGGAATCCTCTAATCCTGTAGAACATCATAGAATCAAGAAACTTCAAAATTGATACGTGCACACACTTTGTGCATTCAAATCTATCCAAATCACTAATTTGATCATAATTTGAGTTCAAAAATTTATTTTAGAATGATTCCAATTGCAGTAGCTTTGTTTTACTGCAGGCTATCCACTAGTATCACTCTCCAATTTTCTTGAATAACTTCACAATTATTCAAATTCAAATATGAGGATTTGAGTAATTACCTTCATAGGTTAACCCTAATTCTTTTCTGCTTATTTCTTTCCACAATAGTAAATCTTATGATCATACCTAGATATCAAACACCATCTAGACCTCACCATGATCCAATGTCATATCTATCTAAATCTATCTTGCCTAGTTCACATTTATTCAAATTACAATTGTGTTATTTGAGTAAAGTGTGATACATCACGATCCTAGGCTTTACTCTTGCTAATGTGGTGTTGTTATAACCTACACCATAGCATATGAACTTATTTCATATTATTCAATGAAACCCTTAAGCCATATCCTCAGATATCATCCATTCATAATAAATCCTCTTCCCACTTAAACCTTTGTCCACCTAATCTTGTATTGAACTATTCAATTTGCAAATGAGTTAATTGAGTAATTCAATGCTTAATGAACCTTTACCTAAAGCCTATGTGTAATGCATACTATAAATGAGTAATTGTTGTCACACTTATTCAATAGTATTGTTGTTGCACTATTTGACACTTATGTGATTTAATTCATATGAGTCATCCCAGATTTCATTCATGCTTTAATAAAGCATAAAGAGCACATCAATTATGTCTTGCTTAGTCCAATTCTCTCCAATCATATTTATTTTTCCCAACTAAGCTCTCAAATCCATATCTCATAATCAACAATTCTTTTGCCATGTCTCTCTTATTACAATATCTTAAGAAAACTAAAAGGGTAAACCAACCCTTTTTAGTTGTTTGTCTTGTTTGATTTTGTTTGAATTGTACGGTGTGTTTATGTTGTGATATTTTCGTGTTATAGCTTTGTACGGAGAGCTACATATTTTGTTGAGAGAAGTGAAAGATCGTGATCTCCAAAAAGGCAAGTGACACACATATCTTCTACCTATTTTTACTACTGCATTAGTGTTTTTAGTAGTATGCATGATAGGTGAAATACAAGATTGTTTTACAAAATGCTAGATCCTAGTAGTGAGTAGCTATCCCTGAACCCTACCTGTTAGGATGCTAAATACTTTGAAAAATATTGATGCCATGCTATGTTCATCTTATCAAAGTTGTTTTGTGAATAAATTATCAACTTCAACTAAAATGAACTACCTGGGTGGATTGGTTTGATAAGATGAGGTGGAGGAGGTGGGTTCTGGGGCACATGCCTCGTAGAGGATGTGTACTCAGAGCACTGCTCGGGATGGCCACTCAGGATTAAAGAGATTACTATGTCTTCCATGTTTAGAGTACTTCCAATGCAGCCTTATGACATTATGGGCTCTGTCTTGATTGAGTAGGATTAAGGGTTCAGCCATGGGTACTGATAGAGGGTGGAGGCAAAATATAGGGGGCACGGTCAGATCCGTTTGGTTGAATGCTTCTTCTGAAAGGTCTTGTCTCATTTTATTTATGGGAGTAAAATGAGTCTTAAGGTGAAAGTGCACAACCCCTGCAGGGTGTCAAAATCTAAGCGTTTAGCCGAGTCCCCGGATATGGACAATTGAGTCTCTAGTCATGGAATGTTCGGAAGAATCTCATCACCATTTCTAAATGCTTTAAAATTTGACTAGAAACCTTTAGAGGAGCTCAGGATCATGCCCTTAAAAGGTGTGGTATTCCTGGTTGTTCCAAATTTTGTTGAGTTTCGCCTAGAAACTACATACCGGCCAGTATGTAATGTATGGGGGTTATTTGACCCTTATCAATTAAAATTTTGAAAGAAAGTTTTTGAAAAGAGATTAGGATAAAATTAGCTTTATGCAAATTAGCCTATGAGATCCACCAGCCAAATGTCATGTAGTATAGTCTTTTCACAAATGCCACCAAATATGTGTCATTTGCCAGTACGTTGTTGTACTGACCCCTCTAGGGCTGCATATTCAAACATGCGGGTTTTTATTCGGATGAGGACGATTAGTAGGATCTCGAGTCTATATTCTAACATGTCTGCCCGTGGCACGTGATGAAGATGGAGGCTCGTTGCTACTATGCTTTATGTTGTGTACTCGTAAGGTTGAGGACCTTTGTAACTGGATTTACGTTGTAATATTTGATGATATTGCAATGATTACTATATTTTGTACTGTGGTGCTATCTACTGATCTAGGGAATGTCACATTTACACAGGAGTTCTGCCTTTAGCAAAAGGTAGGGCGCTACAAACGGAGAGCATGCAAGATCATAAACAACATAGAGATGATAAATCACAAATCAACTTGACATAGTACTCAATATTCATCGGATCCCAACAAGTACAACATGTAGAATTACATAATGATGATCTTGATCATGATAGGCAGCTCACAAGATCTAAACATGAAGCACATGGAGGAGAAGACATCCATCTAGCTACTGCTATGGACCCGTAGTCCAAGGTAGACAACTCACACATCACTCCGGAGGCAGGCATGGTGATGAAGGCCTCCGGTGGTGATTCCCCTCTCCGGCAGGGTGCCGAGAAGAGCTTCTAGACCCTCCCGATCTCGCGTCGACGATACCGGCGGCTTGCGGTATGTTTTCTAGAAAATTGATCGGGCCCTTAGGGTTTTCTCATCGAGGAGAATATATAGGCGGAAGGGCAATGTCAGGAGGTGGACCAGGGGCCCACACCATGCCCCAGCATGGCCAGGGGGTGGCCCGCGCCATGGGGGGTGTGGCCGCCCTCTGGCTCCCCTCCGTCTCTGCTTTGGACTCCGTCTTGTGTCGGAAAAATAGGAACTTCAGCTTTTGTTTCATCCAGTTCCGAGAATATTTCCTGTGTAACTTTTCTGAAACACAAAAACAGCATAAAACAGGGAACTGGCACTGTTGCATCTCGTTAATAGGTTAGTTCCAGAAAATGCATAAAAGCGCCACAAAGTGTAACAAAACACAAAGCAAATGGTGCATAAACAAGCATGGAGCATCAAAAATTATAGATACGTTGGAGACGTATCAAGCATCCCCATGCTTAACTCCTGCTCGTCCTCGAGTAGGTAAGTGATAACAAAACAATAATTTTTGAGGTGACATGCACCAACACAATCTTGATCAAACGATGTAAAGCATTGAGTGTTGAGATCAAAGTACTCTAAACATGGGCATAAGAGACATAATCTTGACAATAAAACTTAGCAACCATGTTATAACATGAAAAGTAACACAAACAAAAGATCATGAGTAATAATGCATTGAAAGTCAAGTGTGTGTTTCAAGCATATAGAAAAACATAACAGAGTGGTTTTCTGCTTGTCCTTCATGGAGTAGCAAAACATAAATGCATAGGACCTTCAAGTTTAAGAGGGTGACTAGATACAAATAATTTAAGAACAAGCAAAACCATAATCATGAATCAATCAATAATAAATTTTGGGACTATGCACATTATACTCAGAATGACAACTATGCTCTCTTAGAAGGTGCATAAAGGTAGAAGGTGAAGACTCAACATAAAAGTAAAAGAAAGGCCCTTCACAGAGGGAAGCAGTGATTGCAAGTTTTATAAACCTCCAAAAATTATGATACTTACTAGCTTTGATCTCTCATTGCACCCATCATAGGCATCTTGAGTGGTTAAGGTAAATGCGATTACAAATATGAGGCATATGCTTGACAAATCATAAGTTGAAAATCTCATGTCCCGTGAATACGAGTACTTAAACAATGCTAATCGACTCAGGTCCCAAGCAAGTTCTTGTCATTGTAAACATACATGTATCATCGAGAACGCCAACAGGGTACCTCTTGCCCGATGACATGGAAACTAGCCCACATCAAAATGACAAGATAAACAGACAATGGATACCTCGGTATCTCTTTTATTTACCATTTGGTATAGCTTTTTATTTTGAGATGCGTCGTCAAATATCCACTATGGGCATGCTATAAATTTCCACCATGAATGATGCATGGCTTAGATTAGTGGCCCAGGCATTTCTCTAACAGATATGCAAACTCCATGAACTCCACAAGTTTCCAATTCCTTTCACACAGATAAGCATCCATCAACAAAAGATCACAATATCAACTTAAATAGAAATAAGTGCAATGTTGAATTGCCCCATGACAGCATGGCTGAGCTAACTCCCAACTTATAACCTCAAGCATAACATCAATATAAGAGAGCCACAATGGTCAAGTTTATTAAGTGCAAGAAATTAAATGTGCCGCCAGGTTTGGAGAGCTTTACTGACTAATTTTCACATAACAAAAAGTTTAATTTGGAGGATGGATAAAAGCAAGACGAATGTACTTGGAATAGCAAATTGCTAATAGGTAGATATGGTGGACACATTGGAAAACTTTGGTTTTTGGGAGTTGGATGCACGAGTAGAGCTCATACTCAGTACAGATGAAGGCTAGCAAAAGACTGGGAGCGACCAACTAAGAGAGCAATAACGGCCATAATCATGCATAGCGACAAAACATTATTAACCAAAGCATAAAGTGGTATCACAAGTCAAAAACCAAATGATCATAGAGGCTTGAGGTGACTTGTTTGTAGTCAAACATGGTGTAAGCATGCGCCAAGTCAACCCAAATAAAGCATCAAAGGAGAAAACCACAATAATATGCTTCCATATAATAAAAAGAACGCATGATTCTTTCAAAGGCACATTAAGCAATCTCAGTCATTTGAGACAAGTCATGCTACAGCAAAAACTACTAAGCATACTATGAAAATAATATCAAGCATGACATACAAAAGTCTAAGCCACAGTCTAAACATGCTCCCATTTGTACCACTATAGGCATGAAACTTTTTTCTCTTTTCCAACACCAATCAACCTTTTTGTAACAACTCTTAAAGATGAAAACCAACATAGACCAGAGGTCTAAATACACCTTGATACAAAGAAATAACAAGTTCTGAACAAAAATCAAGGTGAAAAATGAAAGCTAAACGTAGTACTAAAAAAAGAAAACACTCGTTGAACGAAAAGAGTGAAAACTAGTGTGTTCTTGGCAATGAAAAACGGAGTGCGTCTTCTCCAAAAGAAATATGTTGGGGTCCAACCATTTATTGCAGCAAACAAAAAAAAACTGAAAGCGAAAGTAAAGACGCTCCAAGAAAAATGCATAGAATACGAAGCAATAAAAATATAGTGTCTTGAAAGATGACCTGGTTTTTGCCGATGAAGAAGGGGTGCCTTGGGGCATCCCAAGCTTTGATGCTTGTACCTCTTGGATATTTCTTGGGGTGACATGGGCATACCCAAGCTTTAGCTTTTGTCCATACTTAATCTCATCTCATCATTCTCCTTTCCCTACACTTGGAAATTTCCTTCATACAAAACTTCACACAATTCTATTAGCAACATTAGTGTAAGCACGATAGCAAATCTATCATTTTTGTTCCGTTTCAACTCAATTATAACACCCGTTAAAGCATAAGCTACTATAGAAACTTCCTCAAAAGTTCCGTGATCAAAAGAACTCAAAAAGAAAGTGATCAAGAGGCAAACACAAATAGTGGCAGAATCTGTCAAAATAGAACAACTGGTAAAGATCGATTTTTCTGTGGATATTCTGTTGCTGAAATCGAGAAGTGCAAAACTAATGAAAGTTAGAAAACAACCTGGGGCATGTGCACAAGAAATCGCAGATCAAAAAGATGTTCTAAGAATTTTCACAAATTTTTACGGTATAACGTAGAAATCTGTTTTAGGACAACAACTTCCCCAAATCTTACCTTCCTCTAATTAGAGGTTCTTCTTGGCACAAAAACGAAATAAAAACGATAAGGAGAGGTCATTACAATAGTAATAACTTCCAAGACTCAAAAAAAGTACTAAAAAGAAAACATTGGATTATCTCCCAAGAGTGCTTTTCTTTAACGCCTTTGAGCTAGGCACAAAAAATGGAAATCAAGTAATTTCAAGCGATGAAGCATCAAGTTCATAATTTTCTCTAAGAATAGAGTCAAAAAGTTATTTCTTTATCTTTCTAGGGAAGCGTTCCATACCTTTCTTGAGTGGGAATTGATATTTAATGGTTCCTTCCTTCATATCAATAATAGCACCAACAGTTCTAAGAAAAGGTCTTCCCAAAATAATAGGGCAAGAAGCATTGCATTCAACATCCAAAACAAGGAAATCAACAGGAACAAGGTTATTGTTAACCATAATAAGAACATCATTAATCCTTCCCAAAGGTTTCTTCTTAGCAACATCAGCAAGAGGAACATCAAAATAACAATTTTCAAGCGGTGGTAAACCAATCATATCATAAATCTTTGTAGGCATAATAGAAATACTCGTACCAAGATCACATAAAGCATGACAATCAAAATCATTCACATTCATATCAATGATGGGCTCCCAACCATCTTCTAACATTTTGGGAATGGAAACCTTTTGTTTCAACTTTTCCTCCCTAATTTGCATGAGAGCATTCGTAATATGCTTTGTAAAAGCAACATTCATAGAACTAGCATTAGGACTTAAAGCAAGCTTTTGCAAGAACAAAATTACTTCAGAGATAAGATGGTGTGTAAGTAACAGCCCGTTGGGAACCCCAAGAGGAAGGTATGATGAGCACAGTAACAAGTCTTCCCTCAGTTGTGAAACCATGGTTTATTGAACCAGTAGGAGAAAGCCAAACTTTAGAAGATGATGCTTGCTAGCTTCGTGACACTCCGGACAATGGCTCCAGGAATATTGCTAGTGTGTCTTCACCTAGCGGCAACATGAAACCTGCACACAACACAACCAAGAACTTTGCTCCCAACTTACGATGAGATTGTTGATGCGGTACAGTGTTGATAGCTTTTCACCGTCTAGTTGGAAACCCCCAGAGGAAGGTATGATGAATATAGCAGCAAGGTTTTCCCTCAGTAAGAAACCAAGGTTTATCGATCCGAAGGGGAAGAAGCCAATACGACTGAAGGTGATGTCCGCTAGCTTGCGACAGCTCCGGACAATTTATAGGGCGCCTCATCCGAGCTTTGCTTTGCGAGCGGCAACGTGGAACCTGCACACAACACAACCAAATACTTTGCTCCCAACTTACGATGAGGTTGTCAATCTCACCGGTTTGCCGTAAACAAAGGAATGAGCGTATCGAGTGGAAAATAATAATAATATGCGAATAAAGTAAATAGTGCGAGTAAAGTAAATAGGTGATAGCAATATGATGGAAATAGGATCAGGGTCCACAGTTCACTAGTGGTGTCTCTCCATAAGATAAAATAATACATGCTGGGTAAACAAATTACAGTTGGGCAATTGATAGAATAAAGACAACGTGCATATGATGAGAGGATCACTATGAGATTTACTCTGGGCATTACAACAAGATACATAGACCGACATCCAACTGCATCTATGACTAATAATCCACTTGTGGTGAATCAATCCGAGAACTCCACAAGTATTAAGTTGCGAACAACATATAATTGCATTAAGCAAAGTGTGTAATGTAAACAAAGCATATGCCCTCGAGCATATGAATGTTGTTTTCCCCCTAGTAGCAACATCACATCTACAACCTTAGAGGTTTCTGTCACTCCCCCAGATTAAATAGAGGCATGAACCCACTATCGAGCATAAATACCCCCTCTTGGAGTCACTAGCAACTACTCAGCCAAGATAGCTACTAACAATGGAGAGCATGCAAGATCATAAACAACATAGATATAACATAAGATAATATTCAGTACATCAACTCAAGCATAACACCAATATTCATCGGATCCCAACAAACACAACATGTAGAATTACATAACAAAGATCTCAATCATGTAAGGCAGCTCATGAGATCTAAACATGAAGCACATGGTGGAGAAGACAACCATCTTGCTACTGCTATGGACCCATAGTCCAAGGTAGACTATTCATTCATCGCTCCGAAGGCAAGCATGGTGATGAAGAAGACCTCCGGTGGCAATTCCCCTCTCCGGCAGGGTGCCGGGAAGAGCTTCTGGACCCTCCCGATCTTTGGGTCGAAGGCGGCGGCGGATCGCGATGTGTTCTGGAAAAGTAATTGGGTACTTAGGTTTTTTCTGTCGGGGGGTCTTTATAGGTGAAGGGGCATCGTCAGGAGTGGACTGAGGCGATCTCACACATAGGGGGCGCGGCCAGGCCCCTGGCCGCGCCGGCCTATTGTGTGGGGCCCTGGTGGCCCCACTCCGTCTCCTCTTCGGTTCTCTGGAAGCTTTGGTGAAATTCTGGGCGACTGGCTTTGGTTTCGTCCAATTCAGAGAATATTTCCTGTGTAACTTTTCTGAAACACAAAACAGCAGAAAATAGGGAACTAGCACTATGGCGACTTGTTAATAGGTTAGTTCCAAAAAATGCATAAAAGTGCCACAAAGTGTAACGAAATACTAAGCAAATGGTGTAAAAACAAGCATGGAGCATCAAAAATTATGGATACGTTTGAGACGTATCAGCATCCCCAAGCTTAACTCCTGCTCGTCCTCGAGTAGGTAAGTGATAACAAAAGAAATAATTTTTGAGGTGACATGCACCTACACAATCTTGATCATATATGTAAGCGTTGTGAGCTGGGATTAAAAGAACTTAAAACGTGGGCATGAAAGATATAATCTTGATAGAAGAAACTTAGCAACCATGTTATAACATGAAAATAAACACAAACAAAAGATCATGAAAATGAAACAATGAAAGTCAAACGTGTGTTCAAATCACAAGGAAAAACATACAAATAGTTTTTAGCTTGTCCTTCATGGAGAGCAAAACATAAATGCATAGGACACCTTCAAGTTTAAGAGAGCGACTAGATACAAATAATTTAAGAACAAGTGAAACCAACAATATGAATCAATCAATGAAAACTTTGGGGATATGCACATTATACTCAGAATGACAACTATGCTCTCTTAATGGTGCATAAAGGTAGAAGGTGGTGACTCAACATAAAAGAAAGAGAAAGGCCCTTCGCGGAGGGAAGCAGTGATTAAACATATGCTAGAGCTTTTCATTTGTAAAACAGAGATAAAACTTGGGTTTTGAGAGGTGGTTGCTTTTGTCAACGACTGGCAATGGGGTTCTTACTATCTTCCATACAAAAATGAAGCAAGTTTTTGAGAGAGAGAGATTGGCACTTTTTGTGCTCTTTTTATAAAACTTGGCACTCCTCCCCACCTTTTTTCCTTTCTCAAACCATGGCTAACCGATTCCATCGGGTGCCCACCAACATTCACATACCATGGAGGAGTGCCTTTTTTTTGGGAATAAGCAATATGGAAGATAGTAAATCCGACCACTACGTCCTCATGAGCTAAAAATAGTGGCACAAAATGAGAAGTATTTGAAGGTTTTTGAAAGGTGGCATATGAAAATTTACTTTGGAATGGCTTACAAATACCATGCATAGGAATTTATAGTGGACACATTGGAACAACTTGGTTTTTAGGAGTTTGATGCACGAGTAGAGCTCATACTCAGTACAAAATGAGGGCTAGCAAAAGACTGGGAGCAACTGATACATCCAAAACGTATCTACTTTCCCGAACACTTTTGCTATTGTTTCTCCTCTAATTTGTGTGTTTTGAATGCAACTAATGTGGACTAACGCTGTTTTTAGCAGAATTGCTATGGTGTCTCGTTTTTGTGCAGAAATCCAACTTTTAGTAAAAATTCGGGAAAAATCATAAAAAATCCTATTTCACCAGAAGACCCACGGAGCCAGAAGATGAGATGGAGGGGAGGCTCAAGGGCCCCACACACACAGGGGGCGCGGCCCAGCCCTGGCCGCGCCCACCTGGTGTGAGGACGCCTCGGCCGTCCCCTCGACCTCTCCTTTCGCCTACATATACCCCCTGACTCGATTATATCAGGGAGATGGCGTTTTTCCCAGATAGACTTCTGCTGCGCCGCCGCCATCAGAAACTGTGATTCGGAACCAGAAACTTTGTTCTGGCACCCTGCCGAGACAGGGATTTGGAGGAGATCTTCATCACCATCATCACCGACGCTTCTCCATCGACCATCCATGACTCCCCCATCCATGTGTGAGTAATTCTCCCGCTGTAGGTGAGGGGATGGTAGGGATTGGATGAGATTGTTCATGTAATTTGATATGAGATTGTTAGGATATAGTGCCTAGTATCTTTATTTAGTGCCTATGACGTTGTTGCAACTTGTTATGCTTAATGCTTATCACTTTGGGCCCGAGTACCATGATTTTAGATCTGAACATCTTATTATTTCTATGATGATACTTGTTGTTTATGGTCTTACCTACAAGTTGTATACACATATTGTTGTCCGGAACCCGAGGCCCCAAAGTGACAAAAATTGGGATAACCGGAGGGGATGGCTATGATGTGAGGATCACATGTGTTCACTGATACATCTCAAACGTATCTATAATTTTTGATGCTCCATGCTTGTTTTTACACCATTTGCCTATTGTTTCGTTACACTTAGTGGCACTTTTATGCATTTTCCGGAACTAACCTATTAACAAGCGCCACAGTGCCAGTTTCCTGTTTTCTGCTGTTTTTGTGTTTCATAAGTGATACAGAGGAAATATTCTCGGAATTGGACGAAACAAGTTCCTGAAGTCTTATTTTTCCCGGAAGCTTCCAGAGATCCGAAGAAGTGTCGGAGGGGGGCCACCAGGGCCCCACACATAGGGCTGGCGTGGCTAGGCCCCTGGCCGCGCCACCCATGTGTGAGGAGCCCCTGGCTGCCCTCTCGCGACGCCCCTTCGCCTATATAAAGCCTCAGGACGGAAAACCCTAGAGGATTCGGCAATTTTCCAGAAACAGTTCCGCAGCTCCGCCGCCGTCGTCGACGAATTTCGGGGGACAGAAGTCTCTGTTCCGGCACCCTGCCGGGACGGGGAAGTGCCCCCGGAGCCATCTCCATCGGTCTCCATCGCCGTCTCCGCCGTCTCCATCGACCTCACCGCCATCTCCATCAACCTTGCTGTCTCCTATGATGAGGAGGGAGTAGTTCACCCCCGGGGCTGAGGGCTCTACCGATAGCTATGTGGTTCACCTCTCTCTCCCATGATGTGATCTTTATGTGATCGTGAGCTTTGTATCATGTTGAACAAGTACATGTTATTATTCAGATATTTTGTGTACTCTAGCAATGTTATTAAAGTAATATATTCCTCCTGCTATGGTGTAACGGTGACAGTGCGTGCATCATGGTGGTACTTGGTTTAGGCTATGATTGTGATCTCTTGTGGATTATGAGAATAATTATTGCTATGATAGTTTGAGTGATCTATTCCTCCTTTCATGGTGTAATGTTGACAATGTGTGCACCGTGTTAGTACTTGGTTTAAGTTGCAATGATTTCTATCTTGAATTGTGATCTGATTTGGATATCTCTATGAGTGGTGTTTGTCAAGTACTTGATGAACTTTAAGGGGTGCTTCTGTAGCCACTACACAATGATTAGTGTTATTCAATAGGAGAGTAATTCAGAGTGCCTTAGCAAAGAGAAGTTATTTGTTCAGTCATGTTATATTGTTGGGAGTGTGTCCACTAGTGAAAGTATGATCCCTAGGCCTTGTTTCCAAGCATTGCAGATCGTTTACTTGCTATTTTGTTACTTGTTTGCTCGCAGCGATATTTATTTCACATCACGTTTGCTACTTATAATCATCTATACCGCTTGTATTTCACTATCTCTTCGCCGAACTAGTGCACCTATACATCTGACAAGTGTATTGGGTGTGTTGGGGACACAAGAGACTTTCTGTATCATAATTGCAGGGTTGCTTGAGAGGGATAGCTTTGACCTCTAACCTCCCTGAGTTCGATAAACCTTGGGTGATCCACTTAAGGGAAACTTGCTGCTGTTCTACAAACCTCTGCACTTGGAGGCCCAACAAGTGTCTACAAGAATAGAAGTGCGTAGACATCATTCACCGAGTGCTAATGCTTTGCTCCGGTACTTTATTAAAAGGAGTACCTTAATTACCAGTAGTTTCCCTTGAGGACCTGCTGCAACAGGCTGGTAGGACAAAAGATGTCGTGCAAGTTTCTCCTTGTGAGCACGTACGACTATATACGGAACACATGCCTATGATTGTTTGTACTAGGATGCTTTATCATTATTTGTCTGCAATGCCCGTGTCTCATTGATTTCATGAATTATCTTATCCATGCAACGCCCGTACATCCATCCCTATGCCTACAGTATTTGTTCCTACTGTTTACTATCACTACTATTACCGCTACTATTTTACTACTACTATTGCTGTTTCACTACTATCACCACTATAAAACTATTGCTACTGATAAACCACTGCGAGCAAGACTGTTTCCAGGTGCAGCTGAATTGACAACTCATCTGTTAAGGCTTACATATATTCTTTGGCTCCCCTTGTGTCGAATCAATAAATTTGGGCTTTACTTCCCTCGAAGACTGTTGCGATCCCCTATACTTGTGGGTCATCAAGACTATTTTCTGGCGCCGTTGCCGGGGAGCATAGCTTTATTTGTAAGTTCACTTGGTATTCATATTGTTCGCTGTAATCCTTTCATCATGGGTAAACCTCGTGATGGAAAAGTTCCTATATTGCCATCCACTACAAGGAGAGGTACGACTTTGAACACTTCTGTTGCTCTTGATTCACCATCTGTTATGAGTAAGTTGCTTACACCACCACACCCACACGCTACTGCTACTACTTCTGTTGAGATTGAAAATGCCACTGATAATTTAGATGATGCTTTTACTGTGCTTGATGAGAGTGGTTCACTAGGTTCCTTTTTAGATGCTACTATTGCTAGAGCTAAGTTGGGAAACACCACTATTACACCTGTTAGTTCACCTGAGTCTAGGGAATGTCCTAGTGATGATTTTGATGATGATGCTTATATTGAGCTTAATGATGATTTTATTGCTGAAGCACGTGCTACTCGTAATGCTGCTGAGGTTAAAGAACTTCTTGCAAGACGTTCTGTTAGATATAATTTGTCTCCTGATCCTAAGTTTGTTGCTTCTCCCATAAATATTAGAGATAAGGATTATGATTTCTTTTTGGATTTATCTTATATATCTATTGTTGAGAAAACTCCTGTTTGTGGTACTAAAGATGAGAGTGCTATGGAGCACATGAATGAGCTTTCTACTTTGAGTAATTTGTTTTCTGATGATATTAAGCTCCACACTTACTTTGTTGCTAAGATTTTTCCTTTCTCATTAAAAGATGCAGCTGAAACTTGGTTTAATAGCTTGTCTCCTGGATCTCTTAATAGTCCTATTGCTTTGGTTAATGCTTTCTTTCAGAAATATTTTCCTGCTAGTGCTCAACATGCTGCTGTGCAGAAAATCTTTGATTTTGAACAGGGAAAAGGAGAGATATTGCCTGAATCCTGGACAAGGTTTTGTTCTTTAATTAGAGCTTTGCCTAAAGAACCATTGCCTAAAAATGAACTCCTTGATATATTTTATAATGGACTAACTGATGAATCTAAGTCATATCTAGATAGTTGTGCTGGTTGTGTTTTCAGGGAAAGAACTCCGGCTGAAGCTGAAGAATTAATGGCTAAAATAAGTCGGAATCATGATGATTGGACTCTAGTTGAGCCAACACCAGCGCCATCACCTGCGCCATCTACAGAGCCTACACCGAAGAAGAGAGGGATGATTGAATTAAATGATGAAGTGATGAGGGAAGCTAAGAAATCTCTTAAGGAGAAAGGTATTAAGGCCGAAGATGTCAAGAATTTGCCTCCTATAGAAGAATTATGTAAGCCAATCCCTCACTCATCTACAATTGAGGTACACTCTCTCCAACGCTTTGATGAAAGAGATATTCCTTATTCTAAACCTCCTGATCAATGCTTAGATGAATTTGATAATTTTATTGTTAAGCAAGAAAATTTTAATAGAATGGTGCATAATCATTTGTTGAAAAATTCTAGAGCTATTAACAAGTTGCAGGATATTGTGGAGAGAACCGCCAATGATGTGAAGATACTTGTTAAACATTTTCAATTGGTTCAAACACAAATTGATCAGCTTACCCAAGGTGCAAAAAGACTTGCTAGTTAATGCCGCAAGAGAGAAGCAAGCATGTGAAATACGCATAAGAAGTGGCGCTGCTACTCAAGATCCATTATATCCTGAAGGAAATCCTAAGAGGGTCGAGCAAGATTCTCAACGTACTTCAAGTGATGATATTCCTTCTAAGAAGAAGAAGAAGCATAAAACAACTACAGAAGCATCCGATGCAGGTAAAGATCCTAACAGTGTTTCTATTTCTGATGCTGAAACTGAACCAGGAGATGCTTCCGATAAAGAAGAAGTTGAAGAGGAACCAGAAAAGATTGATAAGAATGCAAAGTACACCAAAGAAGACTTCATTGCCAGCAAGCATGGTAAAGAGAGAGAACCTTGGGCGCAGAAACCAATGCCTTTTCCTGGTAAGAAACACAAGTCCAAGGAAGAAGAACACTACAACAGGTTTTGTGAATGGATGAGACCTTTATTTTTGCAAATTCCTTTGACTGATGCTATCAGAATGCCTCCTTATGCAAAATATATGAAAGATATTGTCACTAACAAAAGGAAAATTCCTAATGAGGAAATTTCCACCTTACTTGCTAATTATTCTTTTGATGGTAAAGTACCGGAGAAGCTTGGAGATCCAGGTATACCAACTATTCCTTGCTCCATTAAAAATAACTATGTTAGAACTTTATGTGATTTGGGAGCTGGAGTTAGTGTCATGTCTTTTTCTCTTTATAAGAGACTTGATCTAGAAAAATTGGTATCAACTGATATATCTTTGTAGATGGCTGATAAGTCTACCACTATTCCTATTGGTATATGTGAAAATGTTCCTGTTCAAGTTGCTAAAAGTTGTTTAATATTAACTGACTTTGTTGTGTTGGAAATGCCTGAAGATGATAATATGTCTATTATTCTTGGGAGGCCTTTTCTAAACACTGCAGGTGCTGTTATTAATTGCAATCAAGGAAAAGTAACTTTCAATGTCAATGATAAAGAGTACACAGTTTATTTTCCCAAGAAGATTGATAGAAAGAATGCTCTAAATTCTGTCAAGAATGTTGAGACCATCAAAGTTGGTCAAATTATTTGTTCAGAGCGGAAGCCCAAGGAAGAATATAAAATTGTTATGATTGGGACTATTCCTATCAAAGTTGAGGTAACATAAGCATTAAGTGAAGTGCAAAATTTTGCCTCATATAAAGTTAGTTTGGGAACAAGACTTGATCAACCTTGTTAACAAAGTGATTTTATATGAACAAAACTTCGTTTTCACCGCATCCACTTTACCTCACTTATATTTACTTTCACCAATTTTATTCCTTTAGTTTAGTTACATGATTAAGAGCATCTCAGAGCTGCTGCATGCTTGGTTTTGATTTGCTTGAAATATTTTCATCCTCGTTTTTCTGAGTTTTTATCGATATGCCAATTTCTGAAAAATCCTCGAAAATAAAGTTTCTCGAAAAATTCCAGAAAATTCTTTATAAATTTTTATGTCAAAAATGGGACAGAGAGACACCTGGGAGACACCAGGAGGGGCTGCCATGCCACCTCACACATAGGGGGCGCGACCCAGCCCTGGCCGCGCCCACCTGGTGTGAGAGGGCCCCACCTGGCCTCTCACTTATCTCTTCCTCCCTTGCTCTTTCTCTCTCCCAAAAACAACGACACACCCAGCTCAAACCTGAGTTCTTGCTGTTCTTCACCTCGATTTTTCGATCTCCTTGCTCAGCCCAACATTTCTGCTGAGATTTGGAGCATTTGTTCTCCGGTATGTGACTCCTCCACTTGTCCAAGTAGAATTTCTTTTGGTGAAGTATTTCTTGAGTATTTTAGCATTATAGGTGGCAGGATAAATGAGTGTGTATGCTTGTTCTATTGCTTAGAAGTGTTATTTTGATGCATGTTAGCTCTCTAGTAACTCACTATGGTAGTTTCCTACATTTGCTTGTCTCAAAATCACATTTTATGAGGTTTGTTAAAAATTTCAGAAAGGGACATGGATAACTACACCTATGGAGAAGTGTTTGAAAGAGAAGCCCCAAGGTCATCAAGGCCTTCAAGATCCACTGCTCAATATAGGATATCCTACAATGAAGATCTCATGTCACCGAACCTTGAGGGGGACGATGGAGATAGACCTTCCCGTGTACTAATTTCTTGAGTGATGCAGGGATTCTTGATGATTTCTTGCTCCTTGTTAACAGGGTTGGATTGACTACATACATGATGGATGAGAGTAATCAATATGCCATTCTCACAAAGATTTTTGTTGAAAGCTTTAAATTCACTAATGCTCATTACAATCCTTCCATTGCATTCAAGATTTATGATAGACCTATCACCATGTCTTTGGAGAGATTTTGTAACATTTTAGGTATACCCATGTTTGGGACGGCGAGGAAGATGCTGCAGCAGCCCGCTGATTTAGTGGAGCTCTACCGAGGGGTAACCAACGATGATGACCGCACCGCACAGCGTGGCAAGATAAGAAATATTCAACTCCCAGCTATTAGATATTTTACTTACTATCTTGCCACTAGTGTACTTGGTAGAGGAAACACTAGCAATATCTCCAACTATCATTTAGCTTTTCTAGCTACCGCTCTTGATGTTAGTAGGAAGTATAACCTCGGTGCTATTATTGCTCGTCGCCTAGCTGCTAGGGGACCTATTTATGGAGGTATTATTGCTGCGTGCATTGTTGCTGCTCTTGAACTTCCTATTGCTCCTCATGATATATTGTTGACTCCACAGAGGCTTGATCTTGCTACCATGAAGCTCCATCATTTTGTTACTACTAACTCACGTGCAGGGAAATTAGTTTACAGTATGTTATTCACTGATGGAGAGGAAAGGGAAGTGCCTTTGCCACAACCCAGTTTGTTTAATATTGATAACAGGCCATGGTCACGCACGAAGGAGGAGTTGGACGAGCGACTTAGGGTGCTCGGCCTCAACGTACAGCATGGCATTGTGGACCAGGAGGAAGAGGAGGAGCCGGCTTATCACTTCACCACGTACCACTCCGGGGCGTCCTCGAGCTCATATCAGGACGTTGGTGCTTCTTCGTCGCATTACGGAGGAGCCACCTCATGGCCGAGTTGGCCGAGTTGGGATTGCTTTCCACTTAGGCCAAAATCCTAAGCTTGGGGGAGTGCTACTTATTGATGGCGCCCAGAAAATTAGCTGCTGGTGCCAAGTTGATGTGAAGCAGACTGTCCTTGTGCGTGGTGGATAACCAGCCCGTTGGGAACCCCAAGAGCAAGGTATGATGAGTGTAGCAGCAAGTTTTCCCTCAGTTAAGAAACCAAGGTTTATCGAACAGGAGAGGAGAGACAATGATGACTAAAGGTGTTTGTGGAACCTGCACACACACAAACAAATACTTTGTTCCCAACTTGCGATGAGGTTGTCAATCTCACCGGTTTGCTTGAAACAAAGGTTATGAGCGTATCGAGTGGAAAACAGTAGAGTATGCGAGTAAAGTAAACAGTATGAGTAAAGTAAACAGGTGATAGCAATATGATGTAAATAGGACCAGGGTCCACAGTTCACTAGTGGTGTCTCTCCATAGATAAAATAACACATGCTGGGTAAACAAATTACAGTTGGGCAATTGATAGAATAGAGATAACGTGATATGTCAAGAAGATCACTATGAGATTTACTCTGGGCATTACAACAAAATACATAGACCGCCATCCAACTGCATCTATGACTAATAATCCACTTGTGGTGAATCAATCCGAGAACTCCACAAGTATTAAGTTGCAAACAACAGATAATTGCATTAAGCAAAGTGTGTAATGTAAACAAAGCATATGGGTTCTGGAAATCAATAGAACTTAAAACATGGGCATGAAGATATAATCATGACAATAAGAACTTAGCAACCATGTTGTAAACATGCAAATGAACACAAACAAAAGATCATGATAATGAAACAATGAAAGTCAAATGTGTGTTCAAATCATAAGGAAAAACATACAAAAGGTTTTCAGCTTGTCCTTCATGGAGAGCAAAACATAAATGCATAGGACACCTTCAAGTTTAAGAGGGCGACTAGATACAAGTAATTTAAGAACAAGTGAAACCAACAATATGAGTCAATCAATGAACTTTGGGACAATGCATATCACACTAAGAATGACAACTATGCTCTCTTAATGGTGCATAAAGAAAGAAGGTGGTGACTCAACATAAAAGTAAAAGAAAGGCCCTTCGCAGAGGGAAGCAGTGATTGCAAGTTTTATAACCTTCAAAAATTATGGTACTTACCGGCTTTGAGCTCTCATTGCCCCCATCATAAGCATCTTGAATGGTTAAAGTTAATGCGAGAACAATTATGATGCATATGCTTGACAAATCATAAGTTGAAAACCTCGTGCCCCGTGAATACGAGTACCCAAACCTCATGCTACTTTACTTAGAGTCCCAAGCAAGGCTCTTGTCATTGTAAGTATATGCATATCATTGAGAACCGCCAATGGGGTACCTCCGTGCCCGATGACATGGAACAAGCCCACACCAAAATGACAGGACAAGCAGACAATGAACACCTCGACATCTCTTTTATTTGCTATATTGTTTAGCTTTTTATTGTGAGATGCGTCGTCGAATGTTCACCATGGGTATGCTGCAAATTTCCACCATGAATTATGCATGGCTTAGATTGGCGGCCCGGCGTTTCCCTAACACATATACAAACTCCATGATCCCTACAAGATTCCCAATTCATTTCACACCGCGGGCATCCATAAACAAAAGATCACGATATCAACTCAAATAAGAAGTGCAATGTTGAAAGCTTGCCCATGACTGCATGGCTGGGCTAGTCTCCAACTTACAACTTGCAAGCATAACAACTCAACATAAGAGACCACAATGTCAAATTTTTAAGAACAGGAAAAAGTAAAGTGTGCCTTCCGGTTCGTGAGAGCTTTACTAACCGAATTTCGCATAACACTGGTAAGAGTTTAATTTGAATAGAAAATAAAAGCAAGTCAAATTTACTTGGAATAGCAAATTGCTAGTAGGTATGTATGGTGGACACAATGGAAAACTTTGGCTTTTAGGAGTTGGATGCACGAGTAGAGCTCATACTCAGTACAAGGCGAGGGCTAGCAAAAGACTGGGAGCGACCAACTAAGAGATCAATAATGGCCATAATCATGCAAAGCGACAAAGCGACATTAAAAGAAGCATAAGATGGCATCAAAAGTCAAAAACTAAATGATCATGAAGGCTATTGGCGACTTTGTAAGAGTCTAACATGTGTGAGCATGCGCCAAGTCAACCCAAATAAAGCATCAAGGAGAAAACTAAAATAATGCTTACATACAATAAAAACAACGCATGATTTTTTCAAAGGCTCATTAAGCAATCTCAGTTATTTGAGACAAGTCATGCTACAGCAAAACCACTAAGCATACTATCAAAAAGACATCAAGCATGACATGAAAAAGCCTAAGCCGCAGTCTACACAAGCTCCTTCTTGTACCACTATTTTGCACAAAGCTTTTTCTCTTTTCCAACACCATTTGAAATTTTTAAAGACACCTATTTTGATGAAAACCAATAAAGATCAGAGGCAAAAATACACCTTGATGAAAAGATATGACAAGGTCTGAATGCAAATCAAGGCGAAAACGAAAACCAAAAGCAGTAGCAGAAAAAGTAGAATGCTCGATTTTTAATAAGAGTGAAAACTAGAGCGTTCTTTGCAAATGAAAACGAGTACATCTCCTCCGAAAGAAAATTTGTTGGGGTCCAACCATTTATTGCAGCAAACAAAACTAAACTAACTAAGAAAACTAAAACAACTGACGCTCCAAGAAAAACACATAGTGCATGAAGCAATAAAAATATAGTGTCTTGAAAGGTGACCTAATTTTTCCGATGAAGAAGGGGTGCCTCGGGGGCATTGATACGTCTCAAACGTATCTATAATTTTTGATGCTCCATGCTTGTTTTTACACCATTTGCATATTGTTTCGTTACACTTAGTGGCATTTTTATACATTTTCCGGAACTAACCTATTAACGAAGTGCCACAGTGCCAGTTTCCTGTTTTCTGCTGTTTTTGTGTTTCAGAAGTGATACACAGGAAATATTCTCGGAATTGGACGAAACAAGTTCCTGAAGACTTATTTCACGGTGAAGCTTCTAGACATCCGAAGAGCTGACGGAGGGGGGCCACCAGGGCCCCACACAAGGGGGCGGCGCGGCCTGGCCCCTGGCCGTGCCACCCCTGTGTGAGAGCTCCTGGTCCCTCCTCTGACATCGCCCCTTCGCCTATATATACCCCCTGACGAGAAAAACCTAAGGGCCCGATCAGTTTTCCAGAATACATCGCGATCCGCCGCCGCCATCGACCCGAAGATCGGGAGGGTCCAGAAGCTCTTCCCGGCACCCTGCCGGAGAGGGGAATCGCCACCGGAGGTCTTCTTCATCGCCATGCTTGCCTCCGAAGCGATGAGTGAGTAGTCTACCTTGGACTATGGGTCCATAGCAGTAGCTAGATGGTTGTCTTCTCCACCATGTGCTTCATGTTTAGATCTCATGAGCTGCCCTACATGATTGAGATCACCGTTATGTAATTCTATGATGTTGGTTTGTTGGGATCCGATGAATATTGGTGTTTATGATTAAGTTGCTGTATGAATTATATCTTTTGTTATCTCTATGTTGTTTATGATCTTGCATGCTCTCCGTTGTTAGTAGCTATCTTGGCCGAGTAGTTGCTAGTGACTCCAAGAGGGGGTATTTATGCTCGATAGTGGGTTCATGTCTCTATTTCACCTGGGGGAGTGACAGAAACCTCTAAGGTGGTAGATGTGCTATTGCTACTAGGGAGAAAACAACATTCATATGCTCGAGGGCATATGCTTTGTTTACATTACACACTTTGCTTAATGCAATTATCTGTTGTTCGCAACTTAATACTTCTAGGGTGTTCGGATGATATCCCCGGGGGTGGATTATTAGTCATAGATGCAGTTGGATGGAGGTCTATGTATTTTGTTGTAATGCCCAGAGTGAATCTCATAGTGATCTTCTTGACATATCACGTTATCTTTATTCTATCAATTGCCCAACTGTAATTTGTTTACCCAGCATGTTATTTTATCTATGGAGAGACACCACTAGTGAACTGTGGACCCTGGTCCTATTTTAATCATATTGCAATCACCTGTTTACTTTTCCTGCACTGTTTACTTTACTCGCATATTACTACTGTTTTCCACTCGATACACTCATAACCTTTGTTTCAAGCAAACCGGTGAGATTGACAACCTCATCGCAAGTTGGGGACAAAGTATTTGTTTGTGTGTGTGCAGGTTCCACAAACACCTTCAGTCGTCATCGTCTCTCTTCTCCTGATCGATAAACCTTGGTTTCTTAACTGAGGGAAAACTAGCCGCTACACTCATCATACCTTCCTCTTGGGGTTCCCAACGGGCTGGTCATCACCACGCACAAGGACTTACTGCTTCCACGTCAACTAAACGCCACAGCTCTTTTCTGGCGCCATCACACGAGTAGCAGCTTCTTTTCTGGCGCCGTTGCCGGGGAAGGAAGAGAGAAGACTTCTGCGAGGGGAGTTCTTCGCACACACATTCTTTACTTTGTTATTTGTTTTGCTTTATTTTATTTTATTTTACCTGCATCGTTTTTATATCAAAAACCCAAAAAAATTAGAATCCTTGGTAGTTGTTTTTACTTGTCTTGCTTTATCATGCTTTCTATCAATGGTTGATTTCTTTGAAACTAAATCTTTTTGGCAAGGTGGGTTCACGGAAGAGCAGCAAAATTATTATGATGAACACCGCTTGTCACAGAAAGGGAAACACTTATGGGAACAAATCAATAGATTATATATCATTGCTAGAAATGTGTGCTCTACTTATAATGTTACTTATTGCTTTGATGAATCTTGTTGCTGTAGGAGGTATAAACACCTCCCTTTTCAATGTGAGTATAATGATGATGTTACCATATCTTCTTATATTAATGGAAATTATGACTTTTATGATGTGGAACTAATTGAAGAATTTATTGCTTGGAAGGGTGCATTCGAACTTGCTTATTTGCTTAAAAATACTGATGATGCACCTTATAAATATGAGGTTTATGATATACTCACATTTTGCTTTGATAATTACAAGGAAGGAAATGGCTATATTCTTAAATATCTTAATAGATGCTCTCCAACGGAAGAGACTAATGCCTTGAAGGAGCCTATGGAAGAAGAAATTGGGAGCTCAATGGATGAAAAAGAGGAGGAGAGTGATGATCAAGAGGAGGAAGAATGGAGCTACCCATGTCTACCTCCCAATAAGAGTAACTCTTTAACTAATACCTTATTTGATAGCCCTCCATGCTTAACAAAGGAGGGTGAGTGTGATATTTATATTGTTGAGTTTGTTCATGATGTTACTGAAAATTATTATGAGAGAGGAAAATATGGTTGTTGGAATTCTCATGTTACTAAAACACCTCTCTTTACATTGGAAGTTTCGAAGTTGCTCTTGTTTTATCTACCCATACTTGTTACTATGTGCTTCTTTAATTTATTTTCTTACAAGATTCCTATGCATAGGAAGTGGGTTAGACTTAAATGTGTTTTATATTTGCTTCTTGATGCTCTCTTTTGCTTCAATTCATATTTCTTATGTGAGCATCTTCTCAAATTACTGAGCCTAGCTCAAAGGCGTTAAAGAAAAGCACTCTTGGGAGATAACCCAATGTTTTATTTTCAGTACTTTTTCTTTTATTTGAGTCTTGGAAGTCATTACTACTGTAATGACCGCTCCTTATCTTGTTTATTTCGTTTTTGTGCCAAGAGAAGCCTCTAATTTGAGTGAGGTAAAGATTTGGGGATGTTGCTGTCCTGAAACTGTTTTCGGTGCTGCACCGTAAAAATTCGTGAAAATTCTCTGTTTATCTTTTGGACCTGCTATTTCTTGTGAATATGCCCCAGGTTATATACAAACTTTTCTTAGTTGAACACTTTTTGATTTGAGCAACGGAAAATCCCTCAAAAATTCGTCCTTTGTCAGCTGTCCAGTTTTGACAGATTTCTGCCAATATTTGTTTTTGCCACTTTATCGCTTTCTTTTGAGTTCTTTTTGATCATGGAACTCTTGTGGAAGTTGCTACAGTAGTATATACTTTATATGTGGTGGTTTTGGGTTGAAACCTGAAGCTAAAAGAGGTTGAATATATTTTATGCTTACACTAATGTTGCTAATAGAATTGTGTTTAGTTTTGTATGAAGGAAGTTTTCAAGTGTAGGGATTGGAGAATGATGAGATGAGTTGAAGAATGGACAAAAGCTCAAGCTTGGGGATGCCCATGCATCACCCCAAGAAATATCCAAGAAGTACAAGCGTCAAAGCTTGGGGATGCCCCCGAGGCACCCCTTCTTCATCGGCAAAAATCAGGTCACCTTTCAAAACACTATATTTTTATTGCTTCATGCACTATGTGTTTTTCTTGGAGCGTCAGTTGTTTTAGTTTTCCTAGTTGGTTTAGTTTGTTTGTTTGCTGCAATAAATGGTTGGACCCCAACAAATTTCCTTTGGAGGAGATGTACTCGTTTTCATTTGCAAAGAACGCTCTAGTTTTCACTCTTATTAAAAATCGAGCGTTCATCTTTTTCCGCTACTGCTTTTGGTTTTCGTTTTCGCCTTGATATGCGTTCAGATCTTGTCATATCTTTTCATCAAGGTGTATTTTTGCCTCTGATCTTTATTGGTTCTCATCAAAAGAGGTGTTTATAAAAATTTCAAATGGTGTTGGAAAAGAGAAAAAGCTTTGTGCAAAATAGTGGTACAAGAAGGAGCTTGTGTAGACTGCGGCTTAGGCTTTTTCATGTCATGCTTGATGTCTTTTTGATAGTATGCTTAGTGGTTTTGCTGTAGCATGACTTGTCTCAAATAACTGAGATTGCTTAATGAGCCTTTGAAAAATCATGCGTTGTTTTTATTGTATGGAAGCATTATTTTGGTTTTCTCCTTGATGCTTTATTTGGGTTGACTTGGCGCATGCTCACACATGTTAGACTCTTACAAAGTTGCCAATAGCCTTCATGATCATTTAGTTTTTGACTTTTGATGCCATCGTATGCTTCTTTTAATGTCGCTTTGCATGATTATGGCCATTATTGCTCTCTTAGTTGGTCGCTCCCAGTCTTTTGCTAGCCCTCGCCTTGTACTGAGTATGAGCTCTACTCGTGCATCCAACTCCTAAAAGCCAAAGTTTGCCATTGTGTCCACTATAAATTCCTATGCATGGTATTTGTAAGCCATTCCAAAGTAAAATTTTTGTGTGCTACCTTTCAAAAACCTTCAAAATACTTCTCGTTTTGTGACACTGTTTTCAGCTCATGGGGACGTAGTGGTCGGATTTGCTATCTTCCATATTGCTTATTCCAAAAAGAAAAAAAAGAAAGAAAAAAGGCACTCCTCCAATGAATGTGAATGTTGGTGGGCACCCGATGGAATCGGTTAGCCATGGTATGTGAAAGGAAAAGGTGGGGAGGAGTGCCAAGTTTTATAAAAAGAGCACAAGAGTGCCAATCTCTCTCTCAAAAACTTGCTTTATTTTTGTATGGAAGATAGTAAGAACCCCATTGCCAGTCGTTGACAAAGACAACCACCTCTCAAAATCAAGTTTTATCTCTGTTTTACAAATGAAAAGCTCTAGCACATGTTTAAATCACTGCTTCCCTCTGCGAAAGGCCTTTCTTTTACTTTTATGTTGAGTCACCACCTTCTTTCTTTATGCACCATTAAGAGAGCATAGTTGTCATTCTTAGTGTGATATGCATTGTCCCAAAGTTCATTGATTGACTCATATTGTTGGTTTC